>KN833030.1:91408-136269 GCA_000827315.1 Piloderma croceum F 1598 | reverse complement strand
ATACAGGAAACACTTTTGTTGACCTGACGGAACAATTGGCGCAATCAAATTCTGACTATAGTTATGTCCCTTAAACAAATATGTTATCCAGATTTAGATTATATCCTCCGGATAAATTCTGAATACGGCTTATTCTTTTGTCTGCCTCAAATAATTAATTCCGGAATCTAATTCTTGCTTAGGTTATCTCCAGTAGGCAAAAGTATAACAATAATCTATTTATTTTTCGTGGTAGTATTCTAATCACGTCAAAGGGACAAATGCTGTTATGTCCCAGGTGTCACTAACTGCACTTGACTTTCAGATGACTGAAGCACAACTGTGGGCAGTCGAGTTTCAGTCAGGTAAATGCAAATATATGGTTTTTAGTCTAGTTTCAGTCAAACGGGTCAAACACTACTTTTACGTGGCTGTAGCCATACATTCCTGAGCATGACACATGACCAAGTTGTGAATTAGCAAGGCCTGCGTGACAAGTGACAGTTGCTACCATACGGAGAGGGACAGTAGTCGCCAGCCCAATTCCTTACGACAGGAAGTACTCAAACGAAATTTGTAGTGTCCGTCACCTGTGGAGTAAATACATAGGAAGTATAATCCATAGTTATGATTATGACAAAACGAGACAATCATTCAATGCTGAGACTATGCGTCAGGCCGCCCGTAGTGACAAACCCGCCCACCACATTGTCAGCATACATCACTCTCACATCTCTACCCTGCGCATTAGCATCGACAGTAAACACTGCTGCTGTAGGTCTTCCACCGCTCCATTGAAGATTGACCGAGATCCCTCCACGGATTCGAGCGCCTTTAATGGACCCAGAAGGCCATTGCGACGGTAGAGCAGGAAGAAGAGTCACAATGAGAGGGGTGGATAGATTAGGTACGTCTGGAGCTTGAAGAAGGGCGTTCTGATGCCGATGTATGGCATAAATGATCAGCGGTACTATGAATAAACAAGACCACCAACCAAGACTGCCGCTGGAAACCCTAAGTTCGCGTCGATTTGGAATATGGGATCACTACTAGAGGGATCATAAAGGCTGAACAGGTTCGGACCGAAATTTTCTACAACCGCATACTAATTTCCAGAGGAATGCTTGTTAGCACCGAAAAAACGATAATGAAGGAATGTGCGCTTGCCGACAGTATATGGTAAAATTCGGTTGCATTTCCCAATTGGGCCCAACATGCTGCTCTCCAAGCTTTCTCCCAGCCTGTGTCACCGTCAGGTCCAGTACCGTTACCTCTATGTATCAAACTAATTTCAGCAGCGTCCAGCACTTGATCCTTAGTATAGTTTAAATAGGTGCCGTGTACAAGCAGACCACCCTGAAGAGACGCGTCGTATGACGTGAGGGCGTAGCCTGGGTATAGTCCAATGAGATGGGAGAGGTGTCGATGGGTATCAGTCGTCATATCTTTCTCAACTTTCCATTCTGTGGGAGACTCGTTCGATCAACTTCAACGTGGCTAAATTCACGTTTACCTTGAAGCTGGCCCCAAGATCCAATACGGATACCTTTATCCATCTGCGCACGCTTGCTCATCACCTCTTCAGATCAAGTCAGAAGCGGAAGAGATAAAAGACGGCGGAGAAATCGCACCTTCAAGAAATGCGCTGTCTGTGTCTCCTGCGGCTTGATAGCCTTTCTCAACTGAGTTAAAAAGTTGCCATATCAACTGCTGAGCATGTGCACATGCTGGTAAGAAAATTCCGGGTGGTTCAGTATAAACGACAAATGCAAGAGTAAAAGGTCTCACCTAAGGTGATCGGCGCCTGCTCCGGAGAGTTACAGGGACTGACGACGAGAGTAGAATCGTTAAAATGAAGATCAGGTATCAGTTTGTCTAAATGGAAGCTGGCAACACCCTATGTGCAAAGATTACATCCTGCCGACGAGATCGCGACTTCAGATCAAACGGACCTTAACCAGAGGCCAGCCTTGGGTCTGCCACCATTCTACGTCGTTGGTATAATCGAAGTGATCCCATACATGATCCATCTGCAGGAACACTATAAAAATAGCATCAGACACAGAGGAAGCCACCTACCATCCACACCGCAGATTCTAAAGTGTCAGGTCGATTGAGGAGATGGCCAAGGACAAAGCGCTTGAACATAGCTTACCTGGATAATCTGCCCAGATTGCTGAGTTACCGTCTAGCTTCATGCCCGTATGGCCAAATATCTAAAGGATTGTGTGAGTCATGGGTTACTTCTTGGACGAAAACTCGTGAATTTTCGAATACGAACATTCATCTAGATATCATCTAAATGAACAAGCGCCAAATGAGGCAGGTGCTTGAAAGCTCACTTCATTATGCGTTACCCATCCACGAGAAATATTATAGAGGATTTGAGCCGTCTCCTCGCCTCGTGGTGCCCAATTTTTCTGGATCAAGGCAAGATCAAATGGAACCACGTGTCTATATGAAGGATGCAGATAATACTGACCTCGAAGTAATCAAAAAGAGAACTAGTCACATCCATACCAGTCATTTCAGCAACCCAATAGTTCATCTGGATGTTGATGTTTGAATCTGCAAATAGCAAATGTGTACACAAAATTGATGACGAGATGTGAATTGTCCACTAACGGTAATCTGTCTCATGAAAATTTCGTCAGGGTATAGATGACGGAAGAATGAATCCAGAAACCAACCGCAGCTCCATGGGTTATTAACATTTTCCGCCCATTTTCCTTGCAAATTCGTGGGTAAGACACCTCTGGAACTACTGGCGAGCAAATATCGTCCATAGTTGAACAGAAGCCATTCGAGATACGTATTCCCAATGTCCGTCCTATACGCAGCAAGGAGCTGATCCGTTGAATGAAACAGATCAGGACTCTGCCCAAGAGAAAGTGCAAACGGGGACATAACAGCGTTGAAATCGTTGGTGTGTGCAGACAGTATTGATGCATAGGTGAGGTTGGGAGATGTTGCCGATGCCAAAAGGGAGGATAAAGATAAGTGCGGGTCAGCACCACGGAAGGTGAAGTCATGTGCTCGATCACCAGCATCCTGATCATATTCTGTTCCTCCGACCCATGTAAACCATGATTCTGAGGCTCCAGATATGGTCAGACTCGCGTTGACCATGCCTTTGGTGGAGCTACCAGTATGATTACACAATATTGATACCGCTCCGTTGGGATTGACAGCTTGAACCCTGCCAAGAAACTCGTACAACATTCCGGGGTTCGCGACAAAGCCTCGGACTTGAAGAGTTGAGTTGTCGAAGCATGTTATATTGGGTGTCGGGAGGCCCGTTTCCGGCAAAAAAGAGGAGAATGCATGGGTAATTGTAGGGAGTGTGGTGGCGTTGCTAGTCGTCAAATGTTGAACGCATGCGCCAGAAGGATGCGAGCAGAATGAGTCACTGTTCCGCGTCTTTAGTACGACATAGCTTAATAATAATAAGAAAACATTGGCAAGAACCGTTGGAATGTCAAATTTGCCTGCGACCAAATTGTATGGGTAGTAGCCTCGTCTAAATCAAGCCATCTCGCGTAATTTGATACTTTACCCGTGGTGTTCAGGGTTGATATCAGGTAGCCTGCGCCAGCGTACGAGCCTTTTGCGCGATGCATATCAGAAAGTGGCGTGTGGGGCGATATCTAAATTCTTACCATAGGCACCAGCCGGTGTACAAATTTCCTCGATATCTACAATTCGCATATCAATCAAATCTCGTTTAGCTTGAGTCTTTGACTAAGCAGAGGGTTTACGCACTATCTATTTCCCCGATTGAACTTTGAAATATCGTTTGGCGAATATTACGCATATCGTTGGCCATAGTAGACGACTCAGTTGGAAGCATGTTCCCGCCATTGTACGTCTAAACAACGGCATTTAATCAAATATATTTTATAATAATGGCAGGCAAACAGAATGGCGAATTCGAGAAAGAGCGTCATGATGTGGGGAGTGAACCAGAGGCTAGCAAGGGGACTCACTGGATCAGCAAAAGAGCCACCTGTCCACAGCGACTCGATATTTAACTGCGTTGCTTCGTAGGCGGTGCCTCCCGGGGTCATAGCTAATTAATGTCGCAAGACGATCTTTAGTTGTCAAGTACAGACGTTGGAAAAAATGAGTATCTATACCTCCCAAATAACCATTGCCGATTGGTAAATAGTTCTTCGACCAGGATACGCCTGGCTGGGTATACCAAAGCCCGTTGCCGGATTGGGGAAATCCTGGCGGCGCCGACTGGGCGTACCTAGAGAAATAAACGAGAGTCAAGGCCCTGACTGATATCTTAAACCCCATAAGATGGTCTGGAGAGTGTATCTAAACAAACTAGACGCAAGCGTGCGAACTGAAACTTTTCGCCGGCGGCTTCGGTTCTTCTATTCGACGCGTCGAACGAGCTAACTAGTGGCGGATGATCATCCACCCTCGTAAACACGCCACGAGCTGCCACCAGGGCAGTTTGACATGACAGGAAATGAAGCATAAACGACGAGCAGCTAAGGCAACGTACGGGCTAAGAAGCGAGAAAGGGCTCTGTGCAGCCATACAGATGGAAGTACAGAAGAGAAGAGGGCACCGATGCCAACACTGGACAGCACTGGACACGGGCCGGCTCTTATGATCTGTGTGATCAGCAATAGAGCTGTGGACACTCGGAAAGGTAACGGGTGGAACTCGGGGAAACAGAAAGGGAAATACATCTCGAAGAGAACACAGATTTCAAGAACAGAATCAGTTTTGAGCATTAATGGGGTAGTGGTAACCTGGGTCGTTGCCAATCGGCTTACGTTAGCACGTAAAGTCGACCCGCCGGGGGTTCGATTCCCTCTTAATGCAATGTATTTTGGCTGCAGGATCTTGGTGTTATATATTTTGAGCATCGAAACTGTCAAGCCAGGTCTGTTGTTCAGTGTATTTAAATTTATTTCGCGTAGACGCCGCGACGTCGGATCGCAGCAGACCAGTCCACATTACCATTTTCGCACGGGCCCTCGTCCTTAGACTTCTCCACCGCCTGAGCTGTATCCTCTCTCATACACACTATTTCTGTTAGCAATCTGGACGACAAATCATGGCCTCTCGACCTCTAAACGACGATGAGGTCCTTAGCGAGATGAACAAGATGGTACGCATTCGTTTCGACAGTGCTCGGCGAAGATATCGCAGCAGGCTCTAGATCTGACTTCTTGGTTGGTATATGCTCGTACTGGATAGGTTGCTTTTATCAAGCAGGAAGCTCTTGAGAAATCCCGCGAGATCAAAGTTAAAGCAGACGAGGAGTTCGCTATCGAGAAAGTCCGTATCCACTATTGGCTATGAACGAATTGATATTAAGTATTCACGTATGCCGCTTTGACAGGCTAAACTCGTGAAGCAAGAACAACAAGCCATCGATGCGCAGTATGAGAAGAAACTTAAAGGTGCAGAAGTTGCGCAGAAGATGTATATATTCTTATCAGTGCGCTCTTTCTACGCTGACATTCCCAACTCCTTCTATAGTGCACAATCAACATTAACGAATAAATCGCGGCTTAAACTGCTTCACCGTCGCGAAGAGCATCTTCAAGATCTCTTCTCCATATCCCGATCTTCGATTCTTGCCCTTGCAAAGGACGACGGCCGATATATTCAATTTTTGGAAGGCGTCATCGTGCAGGGCTTCCTTCAGCTGATGGAGAGCAATGTGACACTACTTTCACGGAAGAAGGACGCACGTATTGTGAAACAAGCGGCGGATGCGGCGGCAAAGGCATATAATGAATTCAGTGGCCAGGAAGTCCAGTTTGAGATAGAGAGCAGTTTGAGTGACGAGGGGTGAGTATTCATCTGATATTGAACCGAATATCACCTCTAACAGTTCTGATTGTGCTCAGTGCTGGAGGCGTCAAGCTGATCAATGGTTCACGGCGTATTACGATTGACAACACTCTGGATGAGCGTTTGAGATTGCTAGAGGATAGGGTATGTGCATCTATATTCTCCGTTTCTGTTCCGATCTTACGCTTGATTATGCAGATGCTTCCCGAGATCAGGAAAGACCTGTTTGGCGCCAACGAGAATCGTAAATTCTATACATAAGCAAAACATTCCATGAGTCCGGACTTCTAGTACCAGCTTCTGTTACGGCACGAATGTAATAGTCATGGATATCTTGTAACGACTTTCTTGGGACCGATAAGGTACCATTGGCGTGCACATGAAGTATGTTGATCTATAAGAAGACTTGCTGGCTCTCCAAAAGTGCTATCGAGCCTGTTGGGAAATACTATTCTCTCAGTTCCGTGCATGGGGGGGGAAGAAAATGGTCAGATAGCGAGATCTGATCACGGGTTCCTTGCACGCAAAAAATTCTCTTGTTCGAATGAACAAAAAAGCGATGCATTAAGAGGGAATCGAACCCCCGGCGGGTCGACTTTACGCGCTAACGTAAGCCGATTGGCAACGACCCAGGTTACCACTACCCCATTAATGCTTGCAAATGGAATTGATTGGACATCTATAATGGATGTATGATGCACATTTATACCTTATGATAATCTCCAGCTGCCACCATAGTTGAACTGCCTCAGACTGCCTTCAATCAGATGGTGAATCACAATTAAAAGCAGCAGAATGATCTCCCAATGTATCTTGATTGCTTCATGTAGTCTCCACAAAGCATCTTCTTTACAACCTAGATGGGATAAACATTTCACGAGATTGTATAGCCAGATTATGTAGGATTGAACCTGGTAGGACAATTGTCCGATACATATAAATTGTACTGAGGATAAGAATAGGGGCGATTGACGATGGCACACGTGTTTCGTACTACTTAGATCTCGCTCGCGATACCAGTACTAGCAGCAATATGAACGCTGGCATTGACGAAGACGGACCCAACCGAGAAGACTTGAAGAAGATGAATTTATTCCTCTCTGAAGATTTCGCGGTCCTCTTAGGTAGGTGCGTCCAAGAGGCATAGAACTTGAACTTGTGGCTCTTATCATGCGCAACTTCAGGGTTGAAGCGAAGTGCTATCAATGATGGCCGAAGTGATCTTACAGAGGAAGAAAGAATTTTTTGTCTGGCAAGGGTATACGTGCGTCTTTCAATTTGCACTCCTTGTGGCGACCTCTAACTGTCAGTTCCATAGCTCCCTCGTAATGCCATTGAGTCCGAGGAGCAACAAGAGATTGTTTGGTCTCGATTTTGCGCACTTTATCTCCCTGCCACGATTGATCGATTCATAAATCCACCAAAGATTACCAGCACGAAACCTGAGGACGTCGCACGGTTCAGGATATTTAATCCATGCAGCGAAATGCTTGTTGCTACGCAGCATAATGCTTATTTCGCCAAATACTTGCGATCGAAAAATGTTCTTGCTGCTAATGGGAAAATCTTACCTCGAGTAGTCGCTGAACGTGTTGCCGAGCTAGGATTTGCATGGGAACCTGAACTACGCAATCCTTCGGTTGACGGTTTGGTGGATTGCTATAAATCACTCCTAGGTAGTGCGGTGCAGCTGCTGAGCACCTTGTGCGCTGCTTTCATCAAGGAAGACGACCAGGATGTTGTCGTACCGAAAGCCTTACGAGACAAGTTGAAACCGTTGATGAAGACTTGGGCTCAGCGGTACGAGAGACAGTTTTTTGGGGACGTAAGTTTGCGAGTATGGGGCTTGTGGAGTCCTGAACTCGGCAATGGTTGGTTGGGTGAAGAAGCGAAGAAGGTACGAAAAAGATCACTAAATTGGGAGATATGCGGACTACCTGGATGCCAAGTAAAAACGGGACTAAAAGCATGTGGAAAGTGAGTGTATGCTATTGCTCCTCATGCATGTGCGCATATTGACTGTATGCATTTCAGATGCCAGACGGTGCGATATGTGAGAATTCCACCTTCTCATCTCAGCCTCTGTTTTTCTTACATTTGCGAACAGTGTAATCCAGAACATCAACGAACGCACTGGAAATACCCGTTCGGCGCTCAACATAGCCAGATGTGCCACAGGACTGAATACTAGCTGTTTGATTCCGTGAGAAATCCCCTTGACTCTGAAGACGACTAGGATGAACGGGGGTCATTCGAAATGTATCTAGCCAGTGATACGAATTGGTAGAAGAGTATGCAACGTGCTTCAGGGCCACCTGTTTAAAATCAAGGACCCCCTACCAACGCCAAAATCCTCGCCGCGGTTTGCTCTGCCACAGACATGATTGTAGCTTGAGGGTTGCCCACGGGCAATGCCGGGACGATTGATGCATCTACAACAAACTACATGCGAAGGAAGATTGGAGACACGTACAGCAGTCTAGAAGTGCCGAAGCTTGCCAGGTTGTTCGTCTGATATACCTTGGTATCAACGTCAACCACTGCGTCGTACGGGGACAAACCAATCTTGTTGGCTCGTACCCAATGATTTGAGTTCATCGATGTCTTGCGTACACTTCAGCGCCATGAACATAATGTTTTCAGATGTAATACCTTGTTGTAGTCGTTTACTGAGTTTGAAGTCAGATGCTTTCATCAGCTGGCGCAGTGCCAAATTATTACTCGCCAAATTGCTCAATGGTTGTACAATTATCGGGTTCGATGAGTGTCAAATTAGGAACTAAATTCATGTCAAAGATGAAAATGGTGACGGCGTGCGGAAGACTTACCGGTTTTGACACCAGCGACAATATCGCTGAGGACGGAAATCATGGTGGATTTATCAACAGGATCAACGAGCCATGGCTGAATCAGAAGGGTAGCCTGAAGGTTTGAATCTATACCTATACGGCCTCTCGAAGTAACATTCTCGGACCTAGGGCCAGGCATTAATTGTAAGGTGGTTTATAAAGGTACCAAACTTACAGGTGCACCGTTACACTAAAAATTTGACTGTTGGGATGGATCAGAAAAGGAAATGCAACAACTGTGAGTCGACTGACTGACCTGGCATTGTAGGAATAAGAGGTGCTGACATTTGATAATCCCCCGGGACGAACGGTGCCTTGGGCCTGAAATCAGGTGAGCGCAAACCTATAATTGTGATTTCTTACGCGCTACGCACCCACCGCGATTTCCCGTCGGTGCCAACACTGGAGAGCCAGAAATTGAGCCTGACACTGTCAGCATCGGAGATTTAAATAAAGATGCATATGATACTAACTTCGCTGAAGAAGCAGCCAGCACGCCAGATCGATCTTTCAAGTACTGCGCTGCATCGGCAGGAGGAGGATTATCTACCGCACCTGACTATGGGTAGGCATCGATTTGCGGATGGGTAAATATGTAGACTCACTCTGACAGCCGGATTATCGGATACATTTTGACCGACAGTCACATGGATCCATTCGGTCATCGGCGGTAAATTGGCAGCGGCAGGTCCAATACCGCTCATAAATAAAATGCGAGAGGATCCAAAGGATCCTGCAGACAGAATAACACGGCCATTGCGAGTGATGGAAACAATACCATAAGGTCCCAAAGAGGTATCATTGGTCTGCACTCCAGTGATTTGCGAGCCTTGCGAACGACATTGCTGACCAGCGTGTAGTCCTTGTATGTGAAGTTGGGACGAGTTTTGGCAGTGCGGAAATATCAGGCAACCGGCCCGTCGATGAACCATGTCTTTAGAAATTTGAATAAAATCAGCTTACGTCAAAGTTAGTGTTCCACCGCGGATCTGATTGACGCTAACCTGTTTGTACTTACAACGGTAACAAATGCACATGCACCACACGCATATCCTGCTATTTAAAATATGTCACGTGGACATATGTAAATTGTGACGAATATGCGATGACGTTTTATTGGTGTGTGTTTGCCGTGACAAGATATTCCTCGCTTCGCTTGGGCGTATGTAGAATGTCAGGTAGAAATAGAGACAATAATTTATATTGAAGTGATTAAATTTACGATAACAAAAGTTCAGGATAAGTGACATTTAAAATAGTATCAAATTGAGTCCATGACTGCTATTAAACGTAATCCCGGCGCGAATGGAAATTGACGTCGTAAGTAAGAGATTATGGCCTGACTGGGTGTGCAAAAAAGGCAAACGTAATTAAATTTATTGGAAGAAGCGAATCAAGTAATGGGCGGGTGGCTGAGAAAGCGCCCTCTTTTGATCAACCACGCACGGCAGCGGCAGTGACTGGGTCTTCGAGTCCTGGTGCTTTTTAACGACGACGTCGGCAATAGCTCGCTCACGGCTCAAATCGCTCTTTCACTGAGCGTGAGCAACAGTGGTCATAAAATAGCCCGCCTGCTTTATCCTGCAAATCACCCACGAAACGCGTCTTTCTTTCGCCGTCTTTCTGTCCATTCCTCTCTGGCGATTTCTCTTTTTTTGTCAACATCGTTGCAGACTAGTCCATAAAAATTATTGAACGTCGTGATTGGATCAGTCGCGCGCTGAAAACACATACTTTGTTTCATCTGGATACTCAGGTAGATCGCGTCGGTCATGTCTACCTCTGCTTCATCTTCGACTTCGACTGCCCCTGGTCCCAGCGGCCAAAACCCACATGCTTTGCTTCAGAACAACGAAGAGAAGAATAGGTCAGTTTACGCCCTTCGTGAACTTTTGCAAACATGTTTCTCAGTCGTAGTTGCCTCGTGCTATCAGTGTGGTGATCAAAGTCGGGATGGTTGGAGACTCACAGATAGGCAAGACGAGTCTCATGGTCAAATATGTCGAGGGAAGCTTTGACGAAGACTATATCCAGACGCTGGGTACGTGTTTTCAAACAGATGTGTGTTTTCTTCCTGCGTCCTGACTGTCCGTAGGCGTCAACTTCATGGAAAAAACGATCTCGGTCCGCCGAACCACCATTACTTTCTCGATATGGGACTTGGGCGGCCAGCGAGAGTTCGTGAACATGCTGCCGTTGGTGTGTAATGATGCTGTGGCGATCCTGTTCATGTTCGATTTGTCCAGGAAGAGCACATTGAACTCCGTCAAGGAATGGTATAGACAAGCGAGGGGTTTCAACAAGGTGAGCAATTCGAGAATCCTGGTTTCATGGAGTGAAGCGTGTTCTGCAAGCGGCATGATTTCATCCGGACCAATGTCCACATTCTATATTATTTTTGCACCAAGTGAACATCGGCGTTGACATCGTTGCTGATTCCACAGACCGCCATACCATTCCTGGTTGGCACGAAATTTGACACCTTTGCCACCTTTCCTCGAGATGAGCAGGAAGAGATAACAAAGCAGGTTCGTCATGCTTGAATCCTTTCGACCCTAGCTATTTCTGACAACATCGTCACCAGGCTAAGCGCTTTGCTAGAGCAATGCATGCATCCCTGATCTTTTGCTCCACTTCGGCATCGATCAACGTGCAAAAGATCTTCAAGATCGTCCTTGCGAAGGCATTTGATCTGAAGTGTGTGATCCCGGAGATCGAGGGAGTGGGTGAACCGGTTTTGATCTATGTCGATGTATGAACGTAGAGGAATGAATGGAGACGATGGGACATGGTTTTAATTGCAGTCGGGTGCATCAGGGTTAGTGTGCTTTGCTTCGAGTCATGCTTACGGCGAAACTAACACGTTTGGCTTCAGCCAGCATGACATTGAGAACACTGCTCCCAGTTAAGATGCACTGGTGTGGTCTCGTGCACGCAGGCAGCTCCAGCACAGGCATCAAAAAATTTACTCCTAGATTTCGCAACGTCGATTCTTGGGACACCATCATACTTAATCCTCCCTCCATATACCATCCATCCCGGTGTTCTGTCTTTTGTACATTCGCGTCTGCATTCCCTCATTCCTATTTGCATCGACATCTACCACCTCGTAAATTTCCGTCTCATGCTAGTGTTGTCGCTTTTCTTCGTTTTGCTGCATTCCACTTGTCGCCTGCATAACTATACATTGTTCTCCATCCAGCCATAGTTTTACCTCACCTTAGTGAACCCATCGACCATCCGTCATCTACATTCATTCTTTCCGCTATTGTCGAATTCTTCACTTTACTATCTGCCTGGCAGCCATTTTTCATCCTCTCATCATCCTTTCACCTGCATTACTTGTACTCTTTTTATGCGGTTAGTTTCCAAACCCTATATGTCGGTCTCCCTTTCCAGCATCCTAATGCAATTCCTTATGAGTGTTTATCGCCTTGGGGCATGAAGTCGATGCAAAAGATTGCTTCTTTTGAATCCGTATAAACCAGATCTAGTGCCGATAATAGTCGTTCGCATGCACTATGGGAGATCGAAACTATGCAACGCACCTGGCATATCATCATCTGATACCAAATCTCAATGGCAGATTAAGCGCAACGGACGTAAGTCTCACCTGACATGTGATCGGAATCGCTATCGTCGAGGTTATTCGGTGGTCCGAACGTTACTTGTGTAGCTGTAGCAGACATAATGTAGGACGGCGCTTGGCTATACCGAAAGTAAATGCTTGTGTCGGTCATTTGAGGGTGCATCCAGTGCGCAGGCAACGCATGTCCATCCAAAAATGATGTTATACAAGGTGATGTTGTACAACATACGGAGATGTTGGGAAATAGAGCAGGTTGGTGGGACATGCTGTCGGAAGTCCTTATACCATCAAGAGCAATCACAGTAATCCCAGAAGTCTGACAAGAACTTAACAGATACATGATAGAACGGGCGAATGCTTACAGTAGCAACCACCACTTTCCCGTTGCGCACAGTAAGGCTTGGTAGGGTATTTAAGTCCGATCTGGAAAATTGGGTTAGATCGATATCCAGGGCAGTGTCGGACAGTGCCATTTCTCCCCGGATGATGCTTTGCAGATTACGAATAATAACCATCTGGGCAGACCGTAAGAGTACGACAAGGTCGGACCCACTAGCGTGAACTTGGGGGGTTGGGTTGAATGACCTACTGCCACGGCGGAGGGAATGAGAACGTACCTGACGCGAATTTGTGGTCTGAGACGAAGTACCCAGAATCTCCCCAAGAATCACTTTGTTTGTAGACATGCACAGTTCGGGGTATAAGCACCGCACCATCCGCTGCAGCTGATGTCTGTGAATAGGGCTCATTAGATAGTATCTCCAAATTCGTGAAGCCATGAGATATCTGTGAGATAGACAGCGAGTATAACTGTGCTCCATCCACACGAGAAAAGACGGTCATCTGCTTATCAAAGCAGATAAATATGAGTGTCTCGGTGAGTTGTGCGTTATTGGTACATCCGTGCGATCTGTCGATCATTGCACTCTGGGCGAAAGTGATCGTCAAGGAGACTTGCGATGTCGGGATGTCCCATAAAATGGCGTGCTCTTTGTAAACCACCAGAAACGTAGGATAGAGAAAGCAAAGCGTAGCAGCTGTTACGCTTGGTACCTGAAGCAAAGTCCAAGGTCTGAAATGACCACGAGGCTTGTCCGATCGATGACGTTCCGAGGCCTTCACAAAAGCGTCCCATTGCATCTCATCGGGCTCTGAGACAGCAGGGAGGATTGCGTTGTTAAAATCACAGCTTCTACGCCAAACTTCGATATAGTCGTTGTCGCGATTGAATAGTAGATAACCCTCATCGAATTCGCACTTTGCACCGTGTGGAACATAGTCCTATATATGTGTCAGACTCGCCATCAACCCCAACAATAACATTAATATTGACGTAAGAAGTGATAACTGACCGTTGATAAGGACCAGAGCACTCGACCCTGTATTATATCTGCGACAAAAAGTCCGCCGTATAGGGTGCTGTATATAATGCAACCGTGCTTGTCGTCGACTCTGAAGTGTTGGATAGCCAGCGCCATGATGTTGGATTCTTGCATCACTGATAGGCTTCGCCCCACCCAACTTTTCTCAACTTGAAAGCGCCTTTGGCCTGAAATGATAAGTATCAGCTTGAATACGCTTCGCTTTGTAGGGACAGTCTGAACATACAGAACATCTTCCAACTATCCACTCCCTTCATCAGTCGGTCCGAGCAGAGTAATTTAGCATCGAGCAGTGAGATTCCAGGAGAATCGATAAACCGATGAAGATGTGCAGCGTTTCGATAAATGGAAGACTCGTTTACCAGGAAAAAGTCTTTCCAGTATCTTGACAGCAGCCGCAATATAAAGAGATGGGGAATGATCAAGTATGACAATGCCTCGAGAGTCAATTCCGTCGGGAGACTTTGAAAATTAAAAGACGGTGAATTTCGGACGATTTCGTTCGTCATTGCCGTGACCGACAGTATGTACTATGTCGTAGAATGGTGGCGGTGCATTGCAACCTGTTAACTGAATTATGTTAAGTACTGTTAAGTATGCATATATATGATCTGTGATTCATATGATCGCCCCTCCTAAGCTCTTGGACCTTAACGTTTGAACCCTCCCACAATAATTATTAAACTGGTCAAGAGGCGATTACATGTCGGTGACAATGCCATACCGGAAACTTGAACAGCCAAAGCGCTACGTTATAAATGTTTATCCCGACACATTGAAACCCTAGTGTTGCACTCAATCGTCATCCGTGAAGAAATGTCTGTCTACTCCCAGCTGGGTTTATTCTTTCACGTACATGCTGAAGTATTCACCACGGTCACGTGCCAGTGACCTGACTCGGTTACCATATTAATATTCCGAGTCCTTGCTTTGAAGTTCTTGGTACTTCTCGCAGCTACGTATATCTGATCAAGGTCCTATATACCAGCAAGCTGGCACGCCTAGCCCTGTCCTGGTCAAAGTTGTCGACTTCAAATGGAAGCGCCGGAAGCGCCAGATGGAACTTTCCGCACTACTTAATCACGGCACAACTGTTGGACTGGCAGGGTTACCAGAACATCGCAGTCGATTACGATTCAAACTACAATGGCCGTGTACTTATGTGGATATATGGTTGTTTGACGTGAGTTCTCTGGTTTATGGACTCAGCATGGCACTTACGCATTGCGTTTCAGTTTATCGACCGTAAACGTGGTGACGTAGTTGCTGCGTACCTTTACACCGCGAATGCATACTAAATACACTCACAGATGTTACATTATGATAAACAACGTAGCCTAGAATGGCGCACACATAACAGGCGTTCAGACGAACGACACGTCTTTGGCAGGCATCTTACAACAGAGATTGCTTGCATAAATCTATCTGACGATGATTATGAAGTGCAGATGTTGACAGCTATCACAAGCTATTACCCCAGCCGTACTTTAGCCGATAGGCACCGATAGCGTTCGGCACGTATGTAATGAACATGCAGGGAACCATGATGGTCGTGTTGGGTTCAAGTCAATAAGTTGGATTGGCGCATCCGCTCCTGCCAGATGTTCATCATTGATGCCAATGCGATAGCATCTAATACTAATAATACGGTCAGCAGACCGCGTACGTTCGTCTGACAAAGTTCTAGCCAGCTTTCCATTCCCGTGTATTTGACGGGCGTCTTGTGTTTAATAAATTATGTCCTTGGGTCATTATGATTTTCTCGATTGTTCCGGCATTATGTACCCAGGGGAAATCCGCATTGGATATTCATGTCTGCGGCCCTGGAAGAATATTTATGACATTGGAAATTTGGTTATTTAACCTCTCTTTACCAGTGGGTAAATAAATTATTGTGGTGAATTTTCGATGTAGCCGATAGCAGTAGATTAGGTTAGTACGCCGAGCGGGGGATGCAAGCAATTACATAAATTAAATTAAATCGCCTTCAGCCTTCTTGCCATGCTGCTTGCGTGATCACTTGCCGTTTATCATCGCCAGTTTACTGACTCCTGACGGGATCGTGACGCAACATGATGTCGAACGGCCTCTTGTCACCGCTGATTTGCGTCAAAATGGGGATAAAGTGATATATTACCCTCCCCTCATCCGGCAACATCCGTTCAGCTGTTCAACGTTCAACGTTGTTCAAGCATCGAAATGGTTACGCATGAAAATATGTATAAGTACAAGTCCCGGTCCCTTGACAGGCTGCATTTAAAAGTGGAATGAAGCGGGCTTTGAGCGGGCTACGTGTGTGGGCGCTCAACTACTTGTCCGCTCATCCTCCCCGGATCAAGCTTCTCCTCTGTGCTTCATTCCCCGTGGTGACTGAAGTGCATCACAATGAGCGTGCGCTACTTCCAACGGTGTCTGGCTCTGTTGTGGTTAGGTGTGTAACCTTCGATATATATCGCGTTTCATATTTTTCAGGCTGTCACGATTATACACCTAGGCGCTACTATCTCGGGTGCGCTGTCCTCCGCTCTGGTGGACAGCGAAGAGTCCTCGGTCTTGCTTGACGTTGCAGTATGACGCATTTTACAATCTTCAGCCTTGCTGCTGACTTACGTGACCTAGGCTACTGCTTATGACTTTGTCATCGTTGGCGCTGGGCCAGCTGGAATAATCATGGCCGATCGATTGTCTGAAGCTGGGAAGAACGTACTTTTGTTAGAGCGTGGGGGCCCGAGTACTGGGGAAACTGGAGGACAAGACATTCCCCCGTGGGCCAACGGGACTACAGTAAGCTTTATCCGGTTGCTATTTTCACCGAGACAGTTAGTCAGCACTATTTAGCTCACCAGGTTTGACATTCCTGGTCTGTACGACTCAGAGTTTAGTGTCAAAGATACCTACTTCTTTTGCAAAGGTTGGCGGAGCTCTTCTGATATGTTCTTCACTCATTGTAACTCGTTAGATGTTACTGTGCAAGCAGGGTGTATTTTGGGAGGAGGATCTTCTATCAATGGAGGGTACGAGCTGCCATCCTGGCCGACCACCAGATTCACAATTTGTCTCCTTTGACGCAGGCTGTACTGGTATCCTCGTGATTTAGACTTCTCTGTGGCCAACGGATGGCCAAGTGCCTGGACAGATCACGCCCCATACACAGATAAACTCAAGCAGCGTCTTCCCAGCACTGACCACCCATCTACGGATGGCATCCGCTATCTGGAACAAACTACCACAGTTATGGGGCAGCTTTTGGACGGCCAAGGGTATGTCCAGCAGACAATCAATGATGATCCCGACTCCAAGGAGCATATATACGGATACACAAATTTTGATGTAAGCCTCACTCTGTTCTCTATTCTCTTTGCTCAATCATCTGACCCAATACACGCTAGTTTATCGATGGTAAACGCGGCGGGCCGGTTGCCTCGTACCTTCGCACTGCCAAAGCCCGTCCGAACTTCACATACAAGGACTACACGCTGGTCAGCAACGTCGTTCGCAATGGCTCGCAAATCACCGGAGTCCAAACCAATGACACGTCTTTGGGACCTAAAGGTGTTGTCCCGATCACTGATAATGGCTCTGTTATCCTGTCTGCGGGATCATTTGGATCTTCTCGCATTCTATTTATGAGTGGTATTGGACCTACGGACATGATTAATATAGTTCAACAAAATTCTACTGCTGCTGCCAATCTGCCACCGATGGCCCAATGGATCAATCTGCCTGTCGGTCAGAATATATCTGACAATCCATCTATCAAAGTACCTGCATATTCGAAGCGATTTCATATGTGCCTAACCCCTTCTTTGTGGGCAGCTGTTATTTACACACCCACTGCTTGATACATACCCATGGGCCAGTGCGGTAAACAATCCCCGTCCTGCTGATGCAGCGCAGTACTTGAAAGACCAATCTGGGGTGTTGGCTGCTTCTTCCGCAAAGTAAGTACTCCATGCTGCTGATTTCGAGATTCCATACCGATGATTTTAGAATCAATTTCTGGCGATCTGTCACCGGAACCGATGGCATATTAAGATGGGTGTGTATTGATATACTTATACGGATATTCGCTCATTAGAATCCAGGTTCAAGGCACTGCTCGTCCAAGTGGGTCGTCAAATCTCCCTACCGTCAATGCCAGGTCAGTCAAGAACCTCTCAATAATTTATCCTATTGGCTGACCTGTACATACAGCCAAATTTTCAGCCTGACGGTATACCTGTGAGCATGATGTATTGTACTGTATGTAGACCTCACTGACCAGTTTATATATCCGCCAGATCCGAAAACATTACTTCGAGAGGCCGTATCGGCATTAATTCAGCTCTTCAAGCAACTCCTCTAGTTGATCCGTGGTTTGTTGATCCCGTCGACAAATCCACCATGATTTCTGTCCTAAACGACATCGTCGCCGGTGTCAGCAATGGCGAGTCTGTTCCCATCCTGTAGAAAGAGTTGTCTTTGACGTGAGGACAGTTCCGAATCTAACGCTCATTCAACCGAACAATCAAACGATCGAGGATTATGGTGAGTATAGGACAGTGGATGCTGTACCGATTTTAATGCATCTGGCTTTCAGTGAACACCTATAACAAGGTATTATTTTTGGAACATCATGTCTACGAAGCTGAAATGTGCACAAGGCATCAATGAACTCAGATCATTGGGTAGGGGCCAACAAGATTGGCCTATCTCCATCCGAATCTGTGGTCGATACTAACACAAAAGTATATAATACGAACAACCTGGTATGCTAGGACGATTCTAGACTGGTGTATTCGTCTCAACCTTCCTTTGCATATAGTTTGTCGTAGATGCATCAATCGTTCCGGCGTTGCCCGTGGGCAACCCTCAAGGGACGATCATGTCTGCGGCGGAGCAAGCCGCCGCGAAGATTTTAGCGCTGTCGGGAAATATGACGTTATCAACGAATACATCGCTGTCAGGGGGTACAAACAGCGGGATGTGCAAGGGTTCTTTTGGGGGACATTTTGGTTTTCTGTTTTTGGATTGCAGACTCTGGATTCAATCCTTTGTTCCCCTGCTTTGCCACATATCACTGACGATGTATAGTATCCTCTAAGTGATATGGATAGGCATATTTGCCACTTGTGTGGTAGTAGGTATTCAATGCCAATATGCACCACTTTCCTCTTCCAATGAGCCATTCACACTGGTTGGGCCAAAGTTTTAGGGTGGGTAAAACTTTGGTTTAAACAGGTAAGCAGTATTTAAAATATTTACAATGTTTAAAATGCAAAGCAACACTTTGAGTATGAAATCCATCTAAAATGTCAATATCTATTTTAAGTATGGATACACATTTTGGTACAATTTAAATGTTGACCAAATTTCAAATTTCAATCAGGATAAGATGTAAACCTGATTTGAGTTTAAATATGGTAACTATTTGTAATATTACTTGTCATTTTATCACAGTGAAAATGTGAATGCTAAATTTTACACCCATTGTCAATAAAAAGTGGGAGCCTGCGGAAGCAGACTCCAGATTTCCGCTACCCAACCTCAATTGATGTGGCAGAGGTTGTCATAACTGTGAGTTCCTGAAGCAAAGCAGGGTACAAGCTGTTTCATAGGTCTCTGCGCCTTTCGAGGTCCATAGATCCAGCATTGCCAATCTCCCATTGGCATTGCCAATATTAGAGCTCCACTCACCTCTTTTGTGAGCTTTGCTCCACTCAGCATGGTGCCGCCAGCTGACTCACATCATACAGTGATGCATCAGTCATTGTTTGATGCTATTGATTTAGTGGAGGCCAAATGATGTCAGATTGGATGCAGCCGCTGCTATATGCACCTGGGCTACTGACAAAGTTCCCCTAACTTCTACATCCCAGGCCCAGGTGAGCTTCCATAGGCTTTTATGCAGCAGTTCACTAACTGCTACGTCTCGAGCTCAGATTCATTACTTATCATATTTTTTGTGACCCACCTTCCTCTCCCATTTTCTAGTGGTTATTTATTTATTCTTTATTTTACAAGTTACATCTTGTATTACTGTACAGCTGGTTAGCTTGCACACCCATCATCAATAAAAAGTGGGAGCCCACAGAATAGTCAAAAATTGAAATGGCTGTCCGGCTTCAAGCAAAGCCCAGAACAACCGCCTCAATATTTTACATGTGGTCTCAAAATACACTACATAAAATACAGGGAGGGATGTGGTGGGTGAAGTAAAAAACTATAGCTAGTGGGAGAATGGCCATCAGAAGAGAGAGAACAACAAGGGACAGAAACCATAGATTGAACCAACATAGCAGGAGAACAGACATCAGAAGAGAGAGAATTGCTTGACCCCTGAGTACAATCTCCACTAAGTCTGGCAGGTAGCCTGGGATAATAGCTTCGCCATGTGTGATCCATGTGTTGTTTGGACCCATAAAAATAATAATCTTAACATGGCCAAATGACTTTCTTAGCTGTGAATGGGGCTTAAGGATGGAGCACACAGGAATTTTAGTCAAAAATTGAAATGGCTGTCTGGCTTCAAGCAAAGCCCAGAACAACCACCTCAATATTTTACATGTGGTCTTGATATATGTTAAAAATGTCTATAATCAAAGGGAGAGGAGAGGAGGGTTTTTTATATGTATAAGTGAGGAAGGATAAAATACACAAATAGAAGGTGCTTAAGGGTGATCATGGGCTGCTCGGCTGCCGAAGAGGAGAGTATGAAGGAAAAAAGGGTTCTTCCTCATGTAAACTTGAAAAGCTTCAGATGACCATCTCCCTGCAGAGGGTGGAGGGACACCATTGACAGTGAGGTTAGTGGCACCGCCAGAACATAATGATCAGCCCCCAATATCTTTTGGGAAGTAGCGGGCCAAGTACTTGATGAATAACAAGTGCATGGGAACTTTTCTGATGGCACAAAGCCAGAGCTCAGAATTGAACAGGAATAGTTGATCACGAGAGTGCAGGTAGTTGGAGAAGGCAAGGTGTGTGTCAGGGGAGTCATATATGTGCTGAACAATGAGACAGCAGCCTTCAAAAGTGGGATCAGCTTTGTGAGAAGGCAGCCAGAATGAGAACACACATGGAAGCCATTGGACTGATGACTGGAGTGAAATTTTTGAAAAGTCACGGAGGACAAGACAATTGGGGAAGCAAAGTTCAGAAAGACAAAGTAAAACATGGAAACCGATAAGTAATTGAGAAAGGAAGAGAAGGCTGTCATGGTCCATGGATAATTTAAGATCAGAAAAGACAACCTTGAGATCCTCTAGGGATAGAGGAGTTTTACAATGAATAGGGGAACTGTGATGATGCTTGGCACCCTTGAGGGTGTGTGAAACAAGTGTAGAGTTCCAGTTGTTGCAAATGTCAGGAAAGAAAGTTTCCATTTGGTTCGCAATTCCTGGTAAGTATGAATTTACCAATTTGGGATTAATAAAGGTAGATTGGTAGGTGACATAAAGGCTGAGGGTTTCAGGTGTGTTAATGTCAAAGTCATGCAGTTTACAGAAGATCAGGTAAGAATTGAGTGCAGATGAGTAAGATAGATGTGTAGATGCATCAATTTCCATTCCCAAGAGAATGGAGTGCTCATGGATAAGCCACTCAAGAGTCCAGGCAGGTTGGGGAGGCTGCCTGGAGGATGAAGATATCTGCATTACTTCGAGTCTGCCCCCAGCACATCACAAGGGTTTTCAAAGCCAATTTAAGGGAAGGGATGTAGATCGCCACACTGTGTGTGTGGAAGCATCAGTAAATATAGATAAGGCACAAGACTCAGCATGCCTCAGGCCCCACTCAACTGATTTGAGCATGTACACACTGGACGGAAATTTGACCCTGTGTGCAACCCAATTCAGCTTGGAGACTATGGCTGCATTAACCCTCAACATGGCAAAATCATGTTCCTTCCCAGCAGTTTTGGAGTAGACAGCTCAAAGACCAGGTCAAAGGAGAGGGAAAACATTGAGTGCCCAGTTGACATGGCCAGAGATCCTCTGAAATTCTTTTAGGGTGTTCTTCTTTCCTGCCACAGCAAAAACATGAACAAGCTCAATCAAATCTCTATGCACATCAATATTAATTGAAACTGTCATGGCATTTGGATCAACTTTGAAACCAATAATGTGCAAGACAGGGCCAAATTCCTGCTTTTCTTTGTCATGGGGGATACCCAGTTCATCCCAAAGTTGAAGGAGGCATGTTTGCTTAGAGGGATAGAATGCATCATGAGGGGAATAGAAAGTGAGTTCCTCTTCATGCTTGAAGGAGAAGATATCGTCAACATAGTCTTTTAGATGTGCAATAGATCACACATAAATAGCAATCCATGTAACAAGACCCATGAATGCCATAAATATGATTTGTGAATCCCTGTTACTGAAGCAAGCAGACCAGTCAATGTGATGATGGTCCTTGAAAGTGATGATCTGCTTGATTTGCCAGAGGAAGTGTAGGGGCATTTGATGGTAGGCAGCCTTCATGTCACTCTTGAAGATTACAAACCAAACATTACTATGCTGATGTCTGTAGAGGCAAAGGGATTCCCAGAGTTCTCTGATACCATCCAGTGTGAACTTCCCACAGCACCCTTTCATGGGCACTTATCACTGGTATGTCCCCTTTGGAGATAGATTGTGCAGACATGGAGGTAGAAGCAATTCTTTCCTCTTCCACAAACCTCCCTATTCCAATTTCGGCATGGCTCATTGTGTTTCTTAATTGTGAGCTTGTCCTTGAGAGCAGTGGTCTCTGAATCACAGTCTTGGTCAGCAGCACCATAGTGGTTGAGATTGGCCTTGCTTGGTCTAAACTAATCTTAAATAAATATGTAAAAGTCCAAGACCATAAGGCATAAGTATAATTAATATCCTTGGATATTAATTATACATTTAAATTTTAGAAAATAAATGTAAAAATCATCCAAAATGCAAAGCACTAAGTGGCTGTATCACCATGTGAACATAGTACTTATCTAGTAGGTACTCAGAAAGTATCTTCAAAGTAACATTTCTAGACATATCTTTGGTGGAAAATAATAATAAGACATCTGTTTGAAATGGTGAGAAGGGAATACTAAAAGGGAAATTTAAAATATGCATATAATTGGAAATGGTAACAGCCTGAGTATTCCTAACAGGGCCAATACCAACAGAGTCTTCATCAGTATGCCAATTGGGCTGAGTATGATTGGGCTGACCTTGAGCAGAAATGGAAGAGACATCATGAGTCGCTGTTGGTGCCTCAACAATCTCATAATCCTCCCCCTCGAGGTGATCCGACAGCGCCTCCTGCTCGTTAAAGTAGACATCAAGTAGGACCCCTTCTGGAACCCGGTTGGGCTGAGCATCAGATTTGTCCAGACAGAATTTGGCTGATTTGGGGTGCATTTGTCCGGATACCAGAAGTAGGTTCTGGATTTTGGCCGATTTGTCTGGATGTATGAAGTAGCTCTGGTAAAGGCTCAAATTTCGCGTAAATTGGATGCAGGAAATGCAAAAAGTGCTCCAGCACATCCTAGACACTCTACATGTGTATTAAGTTGCGTACAGTGCGTATAATGAAACATTAACTATGCATTCATCAGCAAACTCTGTTTTCAGCCATAGGAAATGGCAATTTTCATAGAGAAGCCACAGTGCCACATAGCTTCATAGTTCCCACAGTATGTGACAGTGCTGCACAGCTCCCGCCTGCCGCTACACAGAACTGTCACAGACTTCCTCAGCAATCGTCACATTGATAAATCGTTAAGTCCAGCAGTTTTCTTCATCACTCCAATCACGAAACTTTTCAGGTCCGTGAGAAATGCTTTATCATATAAAGCCAACTGCCACGTCAGCTCTGCCACTGTTGAACTTCCTTCTTCTCCACCACCATCACGTCTGTGCAACTTCCCCCTGCCATGGATCCGCCTCCATCCACTACCAGATGGATTGTTCAATAACCAAGATTTGGCCTTCTCCTCTCCCCATGCAAGTCTCATACCGTGTGCGGTCAACTTTTGACTCTGTTCGATAAACAGGTGAGGACATGCAATCTTATCTGGTGGGTTCTTGATGTAACAGTTGCTCAACTTAGGTTCGCCGCATGTTGTACATACTTGTAAGTGGATTATCCTTCACCTACATCTTCAACTAACAACGTGACTTGATTAGCATCCAAAACCTGCCAACGCAGAGTTTACAAAACCCAATACATCCAACAGGCATTATGGAATGAGATGGTGATGTAGGATTGGGTACGGACTATATGTATGGTAAGCAGAACATGCTATTAAGTTGTGGCCAATCATATGATTGCTTTGTCTGGGCATTCAGATCTGAACGTTGCATGTGTGCACCACTTCGGTCCCGTGAGTGTGTTCATTTACTCATCTCGTTGTAGACATCTGATGTGCGTCGTGACAGTTTAATATACCGTGCGTCCTCGCTGGCCATCCGCGCAGTCATTCTAGACTCGTGACCACCCCGTTTCCTCTTCGCCGGCGCTTTACCATCCACAGCAGATGACGGCTCGCCCGTCTCTGTTGGCTGAGGTAGTATATACTTTAGGCCTAGCACTACACAATGCTGTATACGTAGTATAGTGAATAATATAACTCTTGTGCATTACCGTCTCCCGTGTGTTGACCCAAAGAAAAATGAAATCGCTAATGAGCAAAAGAAAGGTGGTTTACTGTATTACCATTTTAGTCTGTTCTGCACAGTCTGTACAGCACTGTGAGAGTCTGTCACAGATAGGCCGATTCTGACATTCTGTGGAGTGCTGTCCCGATCGGCACCCCGCTGTGGCCTCTATGGCCCTATGTGACCCTATGGCTCAGTGTACAGCTCTTTAACAGACTGTTCAGCAGCCCCACGGTTTGCTGATGTTATTGTCCTCCGAGAGAGTCGCGAGCTCTTGCGCGGCCTTTGCCTTCCCTCGCTTTGAGAATAGTTTCATGGCTGCCTCTACCTTTTTGACATCCCTCTCCAGTACATCAAATGTCCGTAAGTCATCCATTTGTATTTCGACGTTGTTATTCTTCGCTTGCGGCGAGGCAGACAGTTTCTAATGGACATTCAACGCTATAACCACTACACTAACACACCCTTCCTTATTAGACATCATAGGTCTATATATCACGTTGGCGCAGGCTAACCAACTTGGCCAATTGTCCGGACTCCGAACTGGCTGAACCGTCGCTCGAAAGCCGTTTGTCCGGACGGCCAACAGGCCAATTTGGCCTTCCGACCCAAATTTTGTCCGGACCGGCAACCGGGTTCTATAGGGATAATCAGGGGTCCTCATCAAGTCCGTTCAACAAAGACGGTACGCTTCTTCGGCCAGTAAACTCTAAAACCTTTACTCTTTTCATCTATCCCCACCCAAACTCCCTCATCAACGCGACCACCCAACTTAGCCATCTTCTCGTTTCGGACCCAAACTCGGGAACCCCATTCCCGAAGTCCACGTAAGCTAGGCTTGTCACCCGTCAAAGCTGTCATACCGTCCTGTCCTTCCACGTCCTTCCCACAAACGCTCAACTGCTGATTGGTACCCTTCCCTACAGCCGAGGTTCCGACAAAGTCGACCGCAAAGAAACTCGCTCTGCGGGGCGGCCTTCGGCATATTATACAACGACTTACATAGCTGACAATCGGAAACATGATCGATTACAGTCTGAAGACAATACAACAGTTAATACAGTATGGGGAAGAAGAAGCTCCTGCATGATTATGGATATGCCATGTTTGTATCCACGTCCAGGACATGACGAGACAGCCAACGAATCGATCTACCATTCCAATTTATTGCTTCCACATCCACTCTGGCAGGTGCCGGATAATTCGGGCGTTGCTTTGTCCTGTGGTCCGACAATGTCTACCTGCGTGGCTTCGTTGAGGCCGAGGGCTTCTGACTGAGCTTGTCTGACGAGCCATTTTTCGGTTCCTAGGATTGCATCGATGTCGTCTTTAGGCGGGAGACGTAGCTGGATATCTCCCAAACCGTCTGGGTTCTCCCGCGCCTCAAACGCCAAAATTTGATATTGAGAATCATTCAAGCAATCACCTGTGGTGAGCGTAAAATTTCTTTTGTGTAGCGGGCAGGAAACGTACTATCGCACAGAACCGATCAGCCACAGGTTGCGTACTTGAGTATCGAACAAATACTCACAAGATTGCCATCCGGGGAATCACCAATGATGCCGTGATCGAGGACAAAAGCTCTAATCGTGATAGCATAAATAAGTATTGGCCGGACAACAGGACTACAAATGATCGGACCTGCGATGGGGGCACCTGATCGAAGATTTTAAAAGTCAATTCATGATTGGAATAAAAAGGTGTATATACTTGCATCTGCTGCGTTGAGTAATAGCCACGCTTTGGTACATGATAAACCGCCAACTGTGTGTCGCCATATTTAACCGCAACGCTCGTAGTACCTACTTCTGTCGGCATCATGTCGTCCTTGGTTGCGACCTTGATCCATTTCCATTCGGCTTTCGGTGTTGTGAGCTGGCCGGGGCTCAATTTGACCTCAGGGTACGCCTTGGCCCAGTCAGCGGGCCGCTGCTGCCCGCGTTCGGTAATAATTTCCGCTTGGGGCCGTCGTTCATCGGTATTGACAAATTGCTTAAATTGTTTACGTTTGGCGGGGTCTGTGAATATTATCACATTGGAATATCAATTGTGTGTACCTCAAAAGGATGCACGAAACTAACCTTTGACGACTGTGGCCCATTCGTCTTCGTATGTGTTGATAAGATTGTCCATGAAGGCGTCAAGCTCACTGCAGATGCCGAGCTCATCTTGAAGAATAACCCTGCGCAGTTTCTGGAAGAAGCAGAGTTATTCGTGATCGACATGCCAAATCGAACAACTGGCTTACCTCAATACCACCTTCCATGTTTTCTATCCATCTTGCAGTACGTTGTAACCTGTCGGCTGTCATGATGTAGTAAGCAAGATATCGGTCGATTATTCGGATGACTTTGGTCGGTGGAATATCCTTGGCGAATAACTCGGCATGACGCTAGGTTGTGCCAATTGTTAATACTCAGAAGATTTCGCCCTGTGTATTGAATAACTTACGGGAGTAGCACCGCCATTACCACCCACGAAGACTGGAGGATAAAATATAAACAAGAATCAGAACGAGAGTCAGAGCGAACGCACTATTCCACCCTTTGTCGGTGGCAATGATACCGAAGTCCTTGCTCTGAGCTTCTGCGCACTCCCGTACGCATCCAGACACTCCGCCTTTAAATTTGTGAGGGCTCCTCACACCACGGTACCGGTTCTCAAGCTGAACCGCTAGGCCAACAGAATCACCCACACCATAACGGCACCCTACAAATCGTAAACCTTGGTCTTAGCTCAACCAAAATTTGACATATAAGGCTTATCTCACATGTGGTTCCAACGCATGACTTGACCGTGCGCAGACTCTTACCATAGGCATGCCCACTCTCGAAGCCAGCATTATTGAGTGCCTCCCAGATATCGGGTAGATCGTCCTTTCTGGCACCAAACATATCGATACGCTGGCCACCAGTGATCTAATCCCGTGTCGGCATTAATCACGAGAATAGGAATTGTGCTATACCTTGGTATATAACCCATACTTCTTCGCAACATTTCCGATGGCAATGAGACCATCAGGTGTGACTTCACCAGCCGCAATACGAGGGATAACTGAAAAGGTGCCATTGCGTTGAATATTGGCTAGGAATCGGTCGTTGGTATCTTGATTTTGGTGATGGGCGGGTGACATGACATGCTCGTTGTAACTGCCCACATGAGACCAATGATTAAGTCGAATTACGCGGACTACTCACATACTAGACAGGATACTACCGATGGCTGGCTTGCAGATTTCACACCCGATGGAATCCTTGCTGACGCCTGCATCTTGCATGATTTGCGTAAAGTTCCGAAGTTTTTTTATTCGGACGATATTGAAAAGATCTGCTCGAGGCATGGCAAAGTGCGAGCAAAGTCTGTTATCCAGTTCTCGACCGGCTCTCTTCATCTCCGCATTAAAGATGTTGGTGACCTAAGCCATAGCAGACAACGTCACAGACCTTCCGACATTAAAAATTGTTATGCCAAACGTACCAAAGGCATGCAACCACCACATCCAGTGCCGACCTTAGTTTTGGTTTTCAAATCTCCGATAGAGTTACCTTCACCATTTTTAACGCATTGAACAATCCTGCCTTTCGACACATTCTAATTTGGCAGAATGAACTTCGCTCATTAAGATCTGTGAGATGGATCACTCACGTGGCAGCTGCAAATTTGAGCATCGTCGTCAAGATCCTCTCCAGCATCTGTCCCGTTTTTCTTTGCACCAACAATGAACTGCGACGGAGGAACCTCAAGCGCTTTCTGAGAAAACGTCCTCATTAACTGTCAAAATCCAGAATAGAAGAACAAGAATGGGCACCTTTTTCTTAACGATGGCGACAAGCTTAACATAGTCGTCCACATCCCCAATCATCTGGCCTCCAAGCAAATACCTGCCATCTGCGGTGAAAATGTATTTCTTATACGTCAATGCAAACGGATCCTTGTAAACAAGACACTTGATGGGCTCATCAATCCTATCTCCACGTTTTCTTGAGGGAAGAGGTTTTGAGACTGGTTGCTTAGATCTACGCGGGTCGTCAATGGCAATCTGTATAGAAGGTTCCGCTTTATTCTCGGGAACTCCTATGATTTCTTTCGATGGAAAATCTGCAGGGGTGGTCCCTTTAACGATTTGCGAGACGGTCTTTGCTTGACCTTCAACGGGTCGCATATCGGCAAAGAAGTCACCGAATGAAGCAACATCAACACCCATAAGCCTGACAAGAAATGAGAGTCAAATCCTCGGAAAATTGCGGAGAGAGAATGCATTACTTCAACTTGGTGCTCAAATCTGGTGCATTCATGACTCTGGGCGCATGGGTGTCAGTCTGCGTCAGGTTGAACGATAGAATGTCAGCCATTTCGACTGGTTTTAGAATCGTCAATTGCAGTGGTAAGAGCTCTAAGTTTATGCAAACATACCACCAGGGCCAATTAGTCCGTAAGTGTTGCCTTTCCAGCTGGCACACTCGCCAATTGCGTACACATCTTGAGCGGAAGTCTGCAAATCATCGTGCACGATGATACCGCCTTTCGGGTGGCATTCGATACCGCTTGCTACCGCGAGCTCGTCGCGAGGTTTAATACCTATGGCATAGATGACCAGATCGGCTTCAAATGTTGTTCCATCTTGCAGGATGAAGCCCGTGAAGACTTCTTCGCCCGGTACATCTTCAGATGGACGGCTGAGTTGCTTGGTGGGAGAACACTTGGTCAGAACCTTTACGCCCATGGCCTCGATCTTGCGGAGAACCATCTCTCCAGCATCAGTGTCAAGTTGGCGAGATAATGGGACGGCTTGTCGATTAATGATGGTTACCTCGGGTATGCTTTAAAAGAAAAGGTTGAAGTTACGTTCGGTGACTATAACTGACATCTGAGACTCACGTAGGCAAATCGTAAACGGCCTTGGCAGCTTCCAAGCCGAGTAAACCACCTCCGACGATCACGGATCGCTTGACTTCGTCCTTCTCCGCGTATGAGATAATAGCATCTAGATCTGCAATATTTCTATACACGAAAACACCTCTCGTTTTCAACGCGCTCTCTGATGATACATACGGCGGTAATCCTGCACCAGATCCAGTAGCGATGACGCATTTGTCGTATTTGAAGGAGTGGCCTTTAGATGTATGGACAAGATGTTCTTTGGGAGAAAGAGCAGTGACAGTCTCGCCCAAATAGTAGCGAAATTGATCGGGTTGTTGCTCTGCATACCATGATGGTGGGTTTAGGTAAAGATCCTCCACCTACCGAAAAAAAAATGAGCAGGTAGATGCCGCTTTGCTCCTATGACAGGAGTGCCAGGTACGCACGTTACGATGCTCGAAATATTCTGTTAATCTGCAAACGAAGGGTGGAAATTAATGCACTTCAGCAACAAGCCTGGCCTAGACGCACCCAACGCGGTTGTAAGCGAAATGAACTTCCTCTCCACATGTGATGATAAAATAACGTCGTTTCGTATCCAAATTGAGAAGTTTTTCTATGAATGCTGATGATGAACGGCAAGAGATCAAGGCTGGACCAACTTAGAACAGGTTGGTGACAGAACCCACCAATGCCAACCATCCCAAGACCGACTGGAGTGAGAAAGGTATTAGGACCGCAAGTGCGTTCATGAATAATAAGATCTCGTACCTACAAAAATCACCGATCTATCCCCTGCGTATAAATTGGTATCATGAAGATCATTTGGAGGTGGAACGGTTGATGTAATAGTTTCTCCTCCTTGCAAATCAGCTGCCGCCTCACTCTCGTTCCTGGTCCACGCCTCTGCTACCTCTGCATGATCCGCTGGTAGATCGACGACCCTACGGGTGGGTTCACTGCGGGGAATGGGCTTGTCTTGTTGATCGATTTTGCCGGACGACGTTTCAAGGGTTGCCGACGGCGGTCCCGGCATATTGGTGAGTTCACAGTTACGAAGCTTTCCTCGCGGCTTGATGCTGGCTCGAACGACTCCTTGAAATAGGTTGTATGGGCGGTTTTTGATGATGCCGCGAATACCGTGACGCAAGTACACAAACAGCAGAGATCGATACAAGCACCCAAGCCGAAATCTGACCGGCGCTCTACCTGTCAGTGGCTACAGGGAGAAGTCTGTCGGCCGAAGCACCCGGGCCATTTGTCCTTATCTCTGCGACCATTATGTTTACTCCGATTACAAGCGACGCTGATAAGTAGAAATAGATTGATGTGAAGCTGGCCAGATTGGCTTGTGCCTGCTTGTGCGCAATTCGAGGTCACTTAAGTTTGTATTTCAATGTCCGCGACACGTCTCCCTTATATGGATAAGGCTCCTCGACTTGTTCCGCTTCAAACTCAATTCAAAGCGGAACAGTCAACACAAGTTGGCTGTACGAGATGTACGATCAATCTATAATACCATCTGCACTGGGCATCACGGCGGCTGATGGAGTGCTTCTTCTGTCCCGATATGGAGAGGTATTTCAGCCGCTTATCATCTTTCTAAAACTTGGTGACGCAGATAACGAGAGATAACGAAGGTCTAAAATATTCTGGCCCCAATTTTCGAGGGTTTATTATAACCCAAATGGTTCATATTTGCTGTGACATTCGCCTACGTACCCGAACTATCGCCGACGCTCTCGACTTCTGTAAATGCGTAGCTCATCATTACGGCATTGAATACAGTACCATTAAGCAAGTAACATCGACGATGTCCGCTCCTACCAGTATGCTTTCTGTAGAAAAGAAAGGGGGTGTTGGTTCGGCTTATAGCAACGAGCAGGCCGGGATGAGGGCTTTTCAAGTAGCTGAAGGCGCACCTGCCTTTCAGTGGTCGCATCTATTTGGACGACCCATCATAAATCCCGTCAACCTGAAGAGCTACACCCTGCCTATCTTCAGTCTCAGCAATCCATATTCGAGGTCATTCCATCTTTCTTGGTGTGAGTCCCGCTTTGCCAGCGACACTTAGATGAAGGACGCCGCTGAAATTTGGTGTCCTTTATGCCCCGTAGTAGGATTTTTTGTAGCTTTCTTGGCATGGTTCGCATTCCCCCCACTCATCCCCAACGCGATAAAATCCGATCTCGCCCTCACACCAGACCAGGTCGCCAACTCGAACATCATCGCTCTCTCAGCCACACTCGCCGTTCGACTTGTCTCGGGGCCTCTTGTCGACCGCTATGGCCCTAGGAAGGTGATGGCAGGATTGCTCATCTTAGGTGCAATTCCCTCGGGCCTGGCTGGAACTGCTCACAGCGCACGAACGCTCTATGTATTGAGGTTCTTCATCGGTATTCTCGGTGGTACTTTCGTACCATGTCAGGCTTGGACGTCGGCATTCTTTGATAAAAACTGTGTCGGAACGGCCAATGCGCTCGTCGGTGGCTGGGGCAACATGGGGTGAGTTCTCAATATCTTTGCCCAAGAAGACTTTGCTGATTACTTCTCGTTGAAAGCGGGGGTGCCACTTTCGCCGTCATGGTCTCGCTGTACACAAGCTTAAGGTCAGACGGTTTATCGCAACATTCTGCCTGGAGAGTGGCCTTTGCAATTGTGCCGTATGTTGTGCCAGCTTTTTCGTTGTGCCTGCTTACATGACCTCCCGTGTTCCGACAGTGTACCAGTACTTCTCTTCGTGGCTGCGTTGACACTCATCTTCGGGCAAGACCATCCGGCTGGGAAATGGTCTGAGCGCCATACCTTACCCGCGACTTCTATTGCTATCGCAAGAGGTCATCATGTTCGCATCGACCATGATGCAAAGAAATTAACCACGGACAAAATAAATGGCAAGGGTTTAGAAGAAGGCGACGTTGAAGTCCGCCCTGTTGACCCTGACGAGGTCATGGGAGAAAATATACTATCAACAGTTGATTTCGCGGTTAACGAATCGCTCACTTACAAGACTGCTTTCAAAATACTGAGGAGCCCACTGACTTGGCTTCCCGCTTTGGCGTATCTCACTACCTTTGGTCTCGAGTTGACAATTGATGGTCAAATGGCCAACATTCTTTTGGCCCTCTTCGGCAAAAGAGTCAGCCATTTTGATCAAACCAAAGCCGGTTACTACACTTCCATTTTGTGAGCCGATAATTTCACTTTCTGTGTACGGCAACGACTAATTGTCATTAATTTACAGTGGCTTTCTCAACCTCGTAACGAGACCCTTTGGTGGCTACTTTGGCGATGTCATATATCGCAAATTTGGTACAAAGGGTAAGAAGTATCTGACTTTGCTCTGCGGGCTCGTCATGGGCGCCAGTTTTCTTGCCGGTGGCCTTTATCTTCAGAACAATCATGCCGCTCCCGATTGTGAGTGGGCTTATGTGAAGTGTGCTCGAAATTCGCTGACGTATATATCAGTACCCACCGTCATGGGCGTGTTCGCCGTGTCTGCCATTTTCTCCGAAGTAGGCAATGGGGCAAATTTTTCTCTGGTTCCACACTGTAACTCTTACAATAATGTGGGTTCTTTGAAATCAAACACCGGAAGTCTGTCGTCTGATCATTGCTTTGTAGGGTGTCATGTCCGGCATTGTGGGAGGTTTTGGCAATCTGGGCGGCCTCATCTTTGCCCTCATTTTTAAATTCCAGACTGCTACTGGGAAGGCGTTCTGGATTGTCGGTGCCATGTCCATTGCTGTCAATGTTCTTCTGCTTGTAGTTCCGGTACCCAATTGGTAGAGCTACCTTATAGACCATACCTATACAGACTATACTTATCTATCTGGCCTTCCTGACCACTGAAAAAAAACTACCCTCTGGGTCTCCTGGACACCAAAGGTGTCCGAAATTTAATCTCCCCTCACCCAGTACTATCAGGAGTCCTATATCATATAGGAGTACCTATCAATATGCAGTCTACACCTGACCTATCTGGGCAGCTACTGGCCCCATCTGTTCCCACAGCTGGTTGAGAACAAGCTTAGAGCACTTGGGGGCTGTGCACAACATCCTGGCCAAAGCAGACATATATTGTTCCCATTTAGACCATAGTGGGTGGTTCGTGTTTGCAGTTCGTGTTTGCAGTTCGGTGAACCTACTTCCCTTGATAACATGTTCTGGGGCTGTGACACATAATGAAAGGTTGTTCAAATAATAGTGTGTCAGAAACAAGTGTTGGCTATATTGTAGACATGCACAGGCCTTTGACGATAACCCACAACTTGAATGTTGACACATATTCTTGCCACTCATTTTGATGGTACAAATTGTGTTATCTTGTTGCAATGCCTGATCCCAATATCTGTCCACCTCTGTGTGTGCATTAACCAAAAAAAAACTTGCTGTTATGTTCAAATATTCTACGAAAATAAATGAGACAGCATCAGTACTGTTCTTTTGGTTTTCCCACCATTCCACTGGGTATTTTTGGAGGAAAAGAAAGAAAAAGAAAGGAGAAAGAGAGAAATTGTGGCAGTCACTGTGTTTGTCAATCATTCAATTCATTTTGGTTTCTGGTTGCTCAGAGCAGTCCCTACTGCTGATATTTCATTGATTTTGACCCCAGCTAATTACATTGACTGAGATACTTACTGAATTGATTGATTGATTCATTTTGTGGCCTGAATTTTGAGAACAACCAAAATAAAATAAAATGGTCCAGCATAGATTTCTACCTCCTTTGTGCCCCTTGATTTCCAGTAAGGTGCCTAAGAAGCCAAATTATTTGTATGAAGATGCTCATCCATTCTCCAGTATGTGGCAAGTAGCATTTCTGGTGTTTCTTGATCTACAGCTTACCTAAATATATATATAAAGGGCTATGCCTCCTGAAGACATACAATAATATCTATCTGTATATATTCACAATTTAATATGCCATATTGCAGGTATGGAACCCAAAGCATTTAGGTGAGTGAATGCCTTTTTACAGCCACTCACATCTGCCATGAGAACCAATTGATCTTTCCATTAATATACAGCTCTTTTTAAGAAGCTAAAATTTAAGAGACTTGTAGTAGTATGTGAATCTAATTTTGTATGAATTCAATATAAAGTATTACAGGTGTAGAAGCTGAGGTACCCAGATGAGTTTTCGCTTTTCTGTACAGCCACTGACATCTGAATGCCCGCCATGGCAGATGTTAATTTTGCTATTTTATTGATAACCAGCTTGTTTGACAGAATTGTAAAGATACAATATTTTTAATAAATTACAAGACTATATAAATCCAATTTTTTGTAATTTAATATGCTGTGTTGGATATGTGAGAACCAGGACACTTACACCTGGGACATAACAGCATTTGTCCCTTTGACGAAATTAGAATACTACCTCGAACAATAAATAGATTATTGTTATGCTTTTGCCTACTGGAGATAACCTAAGTGAGAATTAGATTCCGGAATTAATTATTTGAGGCAGACAAAAGAATAAGCCGTATTCGGAATTTATCCGGAGGATATAATCTAAATCTGGATAACATATTTGTTTAGGGGACATAACTATTGTCAGAATTTGATTGCGCCAATTGTTTCGTCAGGTCAACAAAAGTGTTTCCTGTATTTAGATTATTTCTTGATGACAAAATCATTGCCCAGGGCCAAACAATAATTTTGTCATCAAGAAATAATCTAAATACAGGAAACACTTTTGTTGACCTGACGGAACAATTGGCGCAATCAAATTCTGACAATAGTTATGTCCCCTAAACAAATATGTTATCCAGATTTAGATTATATCCTCCGGATAAATTCTGAATACGGCTTATTCTTTTATCTGCCTCAAATAATTAATTCCGGAATCTAATTCTCGCTTAGGTTATCTCCAGTAGGCAAAAGTATAACAATAATCTATTTATTTTTCGCGGTAGTATTCTAATTTCGTCAAAGGGACAAATGCTGTTATGTCCCAGGTGTTAGTAAAATTATCGCTTTTAGCACAGCCACTGGCAGATGTCACCCACAACGGTGCATAAACCGTGGCAAGCAGTGGCAAGCCCCTTCTCCGAAGGATGCCGGCACTGAGCGACTTGGCGAACTTACGCTCCGATGGGCCGATGGCGAAGGTCCTCTCCTTATCTCGGCTATTATAGAATTTTGTTACAGCCAAAAACTATTATTATCTCCATTTGGTACAGCGCCTATCTTGAACGTTCGTCACAAAGATAAGAGTCTATAAATGATTGCGCGCAACGTATAACCTCAGAGTAGCTGTGATAGTCAGTTCCTCAGGTCCTCAACAAGGTGTAGATTTATCGATCCCTACCGGTCCGAAAATGGCCCAATTAGCGCCGAAACCGCATGTTCCCATTTTAGCAGCCGAGCTACTGCTTGCGAACATTGAAAGGTCTAGCCAAGTTGCTCTCGACGAACGCGGCGCACTATCGTTGCTTTCAAATGATTCTGGGTCCACATCTGAAGTAGAGTGCACCTCACCTGCGTCGTCAGTCGGGTCTGGTTTACAAGATGACCCAGATGAAGGGAAGCACTGTTACGGGGTGCAACTACCTATACCTTTCTACCCACCGTCAATGGCGCAAGCGGACGAGAGGGTTGAAGCAAAACCGAGACTATTACCAGCCAAATTTGGTCTGCCTAATGTGCCCCAGGAGAGAGCAGTCAGCGCAATAAATCTACAGGACGAGTGAGTAATTTTCATTAGTTATCTGTCAGAAATATTCTAACTGTCGTGTAACAGAGCAACCCCAGATTCTTGGATCCCGCGTGACCCTCGACTTGTTCGTCTGACGGGCAAGCATCCATTTAACTCTGAAGCGAAATTAAAGGACCTTTACGCCCAAGGCTTTCTCACCCCGACTAATTTATTTTACGTTCGAAATCACGGTGCAGTGCCCAAAATTGACCAGGAGAAGGCAAATTCCTGGAAAATAAATATCCATGGGTATATTTCTTGACGTGTCTTATGTTCGTGTTCATTTAATCTTTATATTGTAGACTCTGCATGAATCCGACGACTTTCACACTGGCCGACCTTACCAAATTTCAGGTCGTAACTTTACCGGTCACATTAGTATGTGCTGGAAACCGTCGAAAAGAGCAAAATATTGTGCAAAAGTCGCTAGGGTTCTCGTGGGGGGCAGGAGGTCTATCTACTGCCCTTTTTACGGGGGTATATCTCTGTGATATACTCGAATACGTCAAGCCTACGAAAAAAGCCAAGTATGTTATATTTGAAGGATGCGATGATCTACCGAACGGTCCTTATGGTACAAGGTTCGTAGCATCTCAATATTTTAGGGGTGATTTCGTTGAAAATTCCTTCCAGCCAACTTCTAAACTGGGCTCGAGACAAACGGAAAGGAATGTTGATATCGTGGGCGATGAACGGTCTTGCGTACGTTCCTGGAATCCGCTTGTTTGGCTTTCTGATTAAAGGTTTTACCCCGTGCAGACTCGAGCCTGATCATGGCTATCCTCTTCGACTAGTAGTGCCCGGTCAGATCGGTGGACGGTCCGTGAAGTGGTTAAATCGTATCGAGCTTTCCGACGTGGAGTCACAGCATCATCTTCACTTTCACGACAACAAGGTTTTGCCCATGCCACTAGGACCTGATCAGGCTCGGGCGGAGAAGAATTGGTGGTACGATCCTCGGTGGGAATTTTGGAATGAACTTCATACCTGCAATCGCTCATGATTGTCTGCCAGATACATCATCAATGATCTCAACGTGAACAGCGCTATCGCCTGCCCTGACCATGACGAGGTCTTGGTACTTTCATCCCAATCCTCGGGTCGCGTCTACACCATGAGGGGATATGCCTATGCGGGTGGCGGACGACGGGTCACGCGCGTTGAAATTTCGTTCGATGATGGCTGCACTTGGAGTCTAGCCAACATCACCTACCCAGAAGATCTCTTCCGCGCCATAGTTCACTCTGATCCTATATATGGAACTCTTGATCTGACTGATAGCGACACATGCTTTTGTTGGTGTTTTTGGTCGTTTGAGGTGCCTTACGATCTTCTAAGTAAGAGTGCGGCTGTCATGGTTCGATCCATGGATGAATCCTTGGCTCTTCAGCCACGCGATATGTATTGGAATGCTACCGGGATGATGAACAATTGGTAAGTACTATCAAGCAGGGACAGTATAAAGGCCTGACAAACCATCAACCGACCTTTGTGATATAGGTGGTTTAGAGTTGCCATCCATCACGAAAGCGACGACAAGCTGCGATTCGAGCATCCAACCAGTATGTCTTCATCAATTGGCAAGCACTTTCCATTGACATGGTATTTTTTGTAGTGGCCGGAACACAGCCTGGCGGCTGGATGCAGCGTCTCAAAAGCGGCGGCTTGGACCCTGCTAAGCCTGTCTTTTCAGAGAGCCCACCAAAATCGCTGCAGCCCATCAAGACGGCGCTCCCTGAAGAATCTTTGACTAAGCCCGGAATCAATCGCAAGATTACTGCCATCGAACTGGATGCCCACAGGCGCGAAGGCGATCCCTGGTTCGTGGTCAAGGGGGAGGTTAGGCTTACTTGGTGCCTCGGTGATCTTATTAATGAATCGGGATATTCCGTCCTCTATTCAGGTTTACAACGGCGCCGGCTTCCTGAAAGATCATCCTGGCGGTAGCCATTCGATTACGCTTGTGGCAGGCGAAGATGCTACCGAGGAGTTCATGGCAATCCACAGTTCAGACGCCAAGAAACAACTAGTCGACTTTCACATTGGCAGCCTTGTCGGTGCCCCGATGCCGACGATAGACAAGGCGGAAGATGACGAGTCTATGCCTTTCTTGAATCAAAAGAGGTGGAAGACAGTGCGACTTGTTGACGTCAAAGCTGTGTCGAGAGATTCCAAGGTCTATCGGTTTTCGCTCCAGCAACCCGACCAAGATCTTGGACTGCCTATTGGTCAGCATATCTATGTGCGACTACGACGGAAAACCGGTCCCAAGGTTATAGATGATGTGGCCGAGGGTGAACTAGTTCAACGGGCCTACACTCCCATCTCCAAACGGGATCACAGAGGCTTCGTTGACTTGCTGATTAAGTACATGGCTGCAGTTACATCTGCGGGAACGACTCATCTGATCTCATTCTGTTTTCTATAGAATATATTATCCGAGTACTCAATTCCCTCTCGGCGGCCGCATGACGTTGGGTTTCTCGGAGCTTGTTATTGGGGATCTCGTAGAGCTGAAAGGTCCTATCGGTCACTTCGTTTGGAAAGGGACAGGTGTTGCTGAGATTCACGGCCAGGAACGACACATTCGTGAGATTGGCCTGGTTTGTGGAGGAAGTGGTATCACACCAATATTGCAAGTCCTTCGAGGAATCCTTCATGATACATCACACCACGATACCAAGGTCTGGGTCCTAGATGTCAACCGGTACTTCGACGATATCCTTTGTCGAGATGAACTTCACCAGCTTGCCAAGGAATATGCTGATCGTTATCGACTGCACCATACTTTAACTGGTGTCCCTGCACCTGACGGGTGGAAGTACTCGACTGGCCGAGTGAATGGCAAGATGCTCAGATCTCATCTGCCTTCTCCCGCGAAAGACAGTATAGTATGTATATGCGGACCCTCGGCGATGGAACAAGTAATCAAAGGTGCGCGTTATTCTAACTGTGCCGTTAATTGTAAGTTCTGAACTCGCAATAGATGGTCTTGAAACTATTGGCTGGGACTCATTTACACAGCTTATCGTATTCTGAGTGGTGCTAGCTGCCCGTTGCAACATGTCATGTTATTGTACTTATGAAATGGCCCGTTAGATGAAAGATTGTTATATATTCCAGCCAATTTTTCAAACATAGAGATGTGCTGCGTGAATGCATTTTTTGACCGATCTGATTATACAGGTAAGAAGTCTATGCATACGACGGTAGTCATTGTAGAATCTGAAGTAAAATGCAACCATGAACGGAAGGCCTCTGTGACAATACTGACAACACCTACATCGTGACTCGTTACTGGTATCAGAAGAAGAATCGGAAAATGTATCATACATTTGTAGCTCTAATGGACAGCGGAAATGAGTGACAGCAAACCGGAGTGAGGAAGGGGGTCCTACCTGGAAAAGACCCATTGCTGTCCATGTCTTCTCCCCAATGTGGTTGTGTTGACGATCCTACCAATTGAACAGCGTCATTCAATTCATCTGTGGCTCTTGAGGCCTGATTGTTATCATTCCCCTCGTACATCGACTCATTTCCAACGGCTACAGAACCGGTTATTGGATCTTGAGATACAAGGCCACCTGAATATAATAGCATGACCGAAATCTTACCGTCCAACAACCCAGAAGAACCCAGCTCGTCAACTTCGTCTGCGCTGTGTAATTCAATATCAGAATGTTCGAGCAAGTCCGATGAAGCTTGGAGTCGCGGTGATTCTGGCATCACAGGAAGGAACCAGGTAAAAAAAAGACTCGTCGCAGTCATTTGAAGACAGCTGAGAGCGTATAGCGATTCCGGATCGTCAAAATACACTGCTTGGCAGATAGTGAGATCAGGAAATGGTTGCGATGTAGCTTCTTGAAGATCGGTTTCTTTGGGTGCAACAATTCCACGCGCACGATAATTGAGAGTAATCACGTAGATCCCATCCCGCTATTTGCAGGATGAGCTGGGGTTTATGGGCAAAGTTGGAAGAAATTTTTGACTTGCCGTAGCCACTGCAATTCTCCCTTCTCCCAACGCCAAGTATTTTGAATGCAGGCGAGATATAGCAGGAGAGGCTAGTGGGGAGCTACGCAGATTGATCTCTAGGGCGGATTGGCGGAGAGGAACTTCGCCATTTACCACGCGCTCAATATTAGGAATAACGATGACTCTTCCAAAACTTAGTAACGCGACCAGGACAGATCCACATGGAGTGAAATGGGCTGAGCGATTATTTAGAAAAACTCGATCTTGAACATGACAATACATACCTGCCACGAAGTCATCAATTGGCATAGCATCCATCATATCTTGTGGTAGGGGTGCAGGAGGCGCTGTGACACCATTGACGTGTCTAGTGGTGACTCGAGGGATCAAAACCACGTCGCGGGTGCCGTGTTCGTGCTCAATTGGCAGGTTTGAAAGGTCAAGAGCCGACGTGGCATAGGTTGATTTGGAACCTGGGATATGAAAGAGCAAGGCACCTTGGGAGCTCTTTGAAAATATGCGTAATTGCTGGGATCCACAAATTATTATATAGCGATCGTTCATTTCAACATAGTTGATGCGGCCGAGGATGCCTCTGTCCACCACCGTTTGGGTGTCATGAATGGTGATGATATTTCTCATAGTAGGAATATCCCAGACGAACGCTTGGTCTTCTGAGGCTACCAGGAGGTGTGGGTAAACAAACCGAAATGCTCTCGCAGATATCGGCATGGTTATGAGAGCCCAGGGGCGAAAATGGCCGCGGAGTGTGTCCGAACGATAACGCGTAGCTGCATCCATATATGCTCCCTGCTGGAGATAATCAGGTAGGGACCCAGCGGGAGGGGTTGCATTGTCGAAGTCGGATGCTCGACGCCAGACTTCCTTGCCACTGCCCATGCGGTTGAATATGATGTAACCATTTCCGTATTCGCAATGTGCTAATGCACAGACATGATCCTGGACAGACTTGTGAAACTTAGTGGCTATGGAGATGCACGTCAACGTACCTCAGACAGTGCCCACAGAACTTCATTTCGATATAAATCCGTCACCCAAAGACCACCGGCCATTGAAGTTGTAATAATATATCCTGCATCTTCGTCTACCTTGATTCGGTGAACTTCATCTCCCGACGCTCGAAACTCCTTCACCTTGGGCTGAGTTAGCCCCTGCCAATTTGTCTCAAGCCGGAACCATCTTTTAACTAATGATATGACATTGTTAGGGAGAGTTGCGAATCAAAGTATAAAATGATATACGCACGGAGATCCTTCCAGCTCTCCGCCGCAACTATGGACCCGCGCGAGCAAGCCTCAGCCAAGGAAACCTCAGAATCCGGAGCAAGCTCATGTACAACAGCGGCGTGACGATATATCGTGGACTCGTTGGCAATGAAAAACTGCTGCCATGATCGTGACACAAGTTGAGCGTTGCGCAAGTCGCGAACGGTAAGGTATGCGAGAGTTTTCAAACGAAGCTCCGCTGGTAGTTGGTCGAACATGGTACACTCTGTCCTTTCGTGCGATTTAGGAGTTATCGTACATCTCACAACACGTGATTGCCATTTTATTATTACAATATTAAGTATCTATACAGGCAGTATCAAGGCAGTATTCTGTCCCAGTCGTGTACATATATCATATCGTCTGACATGCTAAGCGGAACAGAGGGAATGCGGAAAACAACGAAGCATTCAACTGCAGGGTAGATAGAAGGAGAAGAGTCATTCGCCACGTCACTTTTTACAGGTTGAGTTATACTGAGTTGAAGGCCCGAAGGAGAATAATGAATAATTGTGCTCCGCGACCTTGACCAAGATCGTACAAAGGCGGTTTGAAAGACCATCTTTAGGATTCTAGGTGTCACGTCAGTATTTGAACAGAGAATCAGCAAAGCCACAGATCTCACCTTCGCAAATGCTAACCATATATCCATCAACCGTGCCGACAACTGCTGCTCGTGGTTGTTGCATCATTCCCAATATCGAGACCCGAATACGTTCCAAAGACAAGATGGATATCTGACATACTTATGCCAGACACCAACACTGGAGCCATTGGGAAATGGCTCAGTTGTGCTATATATCGCACGGTCCATGTTCTTTGCGTTTATTGAACGCTTCGAGCACTGCAGAAGCGACAGTCAGCAATCATTATGGTGCCCAAGACAGCAAAGACATACCTTTCGTACAAACCATGGTGTCAGCGGCAAAATCTACTGTCGTGCCAATCGGTTCAAGCGCTCGATGAAAAGAGAACTTTGGTCGTTCACGTTGGACAAATAACCCATTTTTCCCATGAGCGAGATACGCGAGAATTATGGTACCATGGTAAAGGGACCAAAATACGTCTTCAGCATCGATCTGGTCGAAATTGACGTTTCTAAGACTACTGCGAGATCACCTCCAAACCGACTTATTGAACGTCAACTTATAAAAGCGGCGGCGGGCAATGGCACGGCGGCCGTATACGAGGTACGAGTGTTGAAGTTTATCTAAGGAGAGACTACGCCGGCCGCGGCGTTAGCCGGACGAAAATGTAATAGGCCCCGATCTGACACCCTTTTGGCCCCGACCCCTAACCCACCTGCCCCGTTTGTCATACCCTTACCGCCCCGCTTGCAAAGGTGAGGCTGTATCTCGGGAACCACTGCACCTATCAACATGACCCGGGGCTCATCCGAACGCGTTTTTCGACGCGAACACGGGAAAATTGACCGTATGTTGCCATTCTCAATGGTTCTCGAGATACACGTCATTCATCACCCTCCAGGTACACATTCATACCACCTGCAGTATCTCTGCAGTGAGTGGGTGTACAGACTTGGTCCGGGGATCGTCTGAAAGGATTTTTTGAGAGGAGTACAATAAAGCCATCTGTAAGTTACCATTCTGAATAGTTCTCGAGATACGCACCATTCATCACCTTCCAGGTACACAATCATACCACCTGCTGTATCTCTGTGGCGAGTGGGCGCACAGACTTTGTCCGGGTATCATCCGAAAGGATTTTTCGAGGGGAATATGGTAAAGAAGTTTGTAAGTCATCATTCTCAATCATTCAAAAGAGATTGACAATTCATTCCCCCCCAGGTGCACATCCTCCCCCACGGTATTTCCGGAAATGGTTGGCGTAAATGACTCCATCCAGGGCACGAAAAGATGTAGGTTGATATCTACAGTCATTCCACGAGGTCAACCTGTGCTCGCTCGCTCATTTATCGCTCGCTCGAATACATAAGCGGGGAGTTATTATTAATATTTATCCTCCTTTGTGTTGGCCAAAAGGTAGTGCGGAAATGTTATGCATTGCCGGGATGCACATGCTATGCCTTTAGGTTGATTTTTGAGCTGGCATTTTGGGGGAACTTGGGGAAGTTACCGGCATACTCAACGCGGTATTTGACCCATTTTTGTGTCCCAGCCTTCCATCCAACTGACATGTATCCCTGAAAATTAGCTTATCATTGGATGAAGAATTGTTGGCGAGTCGGCGATGTGTGTTTAAATTGTACGAAGATTCTTGATGTTGGGACAGCACCGTGCCACTGCGCCAAGTAGCCGGACCCATATGACCTGAACAGATACGGGCGCCTGTCTTGGATGTGTATGTAAATCCCGTTAGCACCGTTGAAATGTTAAGAAACCAATTGCGATGGAATTACAGCCAGCTGGTATCTGTGCAAGCACATGCCCGCCACTGTCGGCAATGTCGGGCCCGTTCATCGGGATGCGGAAGTCTTGCGACTCCGCCAATGTCGGGCTCGCTGCAACTCTGCATTCAAGAGCGCTCATTGTTAAAGTGCCTCCATGCCTCCACGACAGCTTGTAAGTGTTTGCCTTTTTATTGATTGATTTTCCTACCGCTAAACTATGTATATTATAATATTGCAGCCTGCAGCGCCTCTCCCTGCACGAAAACCGGGACGGCCCAAGAAGAGAAAGTATAAACGACCACCCTCACTTAGCCCTCCAGCACCTGCCACTCCGGTGCCCGTAACCCCGCCAAAACGAGAAATTTCCTCTTCCGATGTCTCTGGGGCCAGTGCTGACTCTCCGATGGCACGGTTACTGGATCTGAAGGCAAAGACAGCTTTCCGTCATAGTGAAGCATCCCCTCGTGCGAAACGACCTTCAAGTACACGGCTAACTATGCTGAAAACTATGCATCGAAATCCTGAACAAGGATGGGTGCTATTGGAGCAAGGTGTGCATGGGTATGACCTGCCGGAGTGGTTTGAGAAGCAGGTGCGTCTTTGTCCCTCATTACAAACCTTTCCTTCTCGTTTAAAATTTCCAGATTTTATCTGACCTTCCTGTCTCAGCGAAATGATTTCAATATCAAAGAGTATCACGAGACCAGTTCGTTCCGCCAGATTTGGTTGGACACACCCGGTGATCGACCGAAAGACATTCGTGCTCGCCGTTTTGCTGGCGAGATACATCCACTCTGCGATCCACAAATCCGCCGCCATCTATTGTCATTTTGTATACCTATCTTTCGAGCCACCTTCAATTGTGCCGAAGCTTGCTGCCGGGACATGGAAGTGGAACGAGAGGATGAAGCATTCGAGCGACAACGGAACAGTCCCAGTATTTTGAGTAGTGCCAGCACTGACATTGACTCGGAGCAGGATGTCAGTGACTCGGAACCAAAGTCTAAGCTTCCAAGAAAGCGAACAACTAACGCAACCCGAACCTGTAAAGTTTTGCTACATGTGAGTATCGCCTTCGCACATTCCGTGTATGGTCTTTCTTATATTTGTTCATCTCCAGGTGGAGATAACGGCGGACAAACCAGACGAGGTTAAGATATGGCAGAAAGGTGTCCATCGTGATGCTGATTCTGATGCCCTTGCGTGGTCCCTACGCTTGCGAAGATTGGCAACGGAAGACCTCTCCACTCTCGGTGGAACAGCTTCGAAAGTCCAGAAAAGTATGTAACATACTTATACCAGTTGACCAAACCGTTCACTGTTCGTATAACTGAAGAATTCACCAAGCTGTTCAGCGACGAAGATGGCTGGAATGTCCCATCTTACCGTCGACCATCTGCCCGTGACATTGAAAACATATTCCCAGCCTTTCGGCGACGC
>KN833030.1:68310-79583 GCA_000827315.1 Piloderma croceum F 1598 | reverse complement strand
AATTGGTAAGTTACGTCCGTGAGACCCAAGTTGTCCCACTTAACACTTAAGGTGGCTCACTTAACATACTTAGTTTAAGTCAAATTCAGAAGGTGACCTACTGAATCTAAGCTCTGCTGTACTTAGACAAAATCGTCTTAAATTGCCTTAGATTATTAGCTAAGTAAATTTAAGATGAATAAGTAACCTAGGATTTTTCCTGATGCACCCGATGGGCATCGTGAAGATCTTCCACATCCCCTAAGATATTCCGCACGCTTGATATACGACTTCTCGGGGACGGACTACCAATGCGGCGAGAACGATAGCTGAGGCATTCTTGGACAAAGGCGGGAGCGTGCTTCGCGCGTGCCAGTATACAAATTTCAAATGTCTTTGGAATGGTGAAAGTTCGTGGATGAGAAGACTTCCCTCGGTGGCAACAGGATTGGCACAGCCCGCTTCTACAAGTCCGGCTCTCGAACATCTTTGTCTTCTGACGACTGGGTCAAACTGCTGGGTGCTCTCCGCCAAATCGTATGTTTCGCCTTCGGTGGTGAATTAGTCTCCATAGGAATGTCCTTCTCCCGAACGACTCTAGTCATCGATCTTGGTAAGACCGAAATTGCTAGAGCCGCTCGATTGAAACTCGTGTTTGGACAAATCATCAGCTGGATAAGATACGTCTCTCGCTTTAATCTTCAGCGGGGCGTAGGAGTTAGCGGCAAGGGCGGTAGAAGCAGAGGCGGGCAGTCTGGAAGGATACACACTTTCTAAACCCAGTACTGTGACAAACATGATCGGAGACTTTTATGTGAAAGCTGGGTAACTAGATTTTTTGTGCAAAAGTCTGGATACACGCGCATTGAAGGGTCCAATGTCACTGGGACTGAGTAGATAATACAATGCAGGAGGAGGTTGTAGATAATCGCGGAGCCATTTCAGGGTTTATCACCTGCTCAGAAAATAAGGAGCCCTGGAAAAGTGAGAGGGTCGTTTTGAGAAGACGAGGAAGGTGTATTTGCCAGTATCTCAGAAACACAGTGGCCCAAGGGAAGCAGTTGGGTGAGTTGAACGGACTCGGTATATCCGAAAAAGGCAATCCAAAATTTGCGCTTCAAGTTTGCCAGCGTCACGTCGGACACAGCGGTTCCAGCAGTGCCTGGCTTTTCTTCTTGGCTTGGATATTGCGAGGCGTTTCATTAGAACCTTCTGCCAGAGGTCCATCAACGCGCAACCCTGGTTGCCCGCCTTACAAAATGAACTCGAATGATCTATTCTCGTTTTTGGATGATGTCCCTATGGGTGATGACAATGACGAATCCATCGACGAAGAAATACAAGAGGTCGAGCCCAGAATTCCCAAGAAGCGCAAAGCAAACATTCCGGCTGAGCTCGTTTCGTCAAACGGGGATCTGATGGACAATGAGCCAGGACCTTCAGCACAGAAGAAGCCGAGGATGGCGTCCCCAAAACCGGTGGTAGTGGATGAATTTGAGACAGAGGCGAAGCGTGAAGTTGCCGCAAGTGCTGGATTGACGGGTGGAGTGGAGGCAGGGTTGCGTCTTGAGCTTAGACACCAGGTGTGTTTCTCGTGTGCGGCATTAAATGTTCTCCCCTCATGCCATGTCAGGTCCGCCACCAAGTCGCTGTCCCACCGGGCTACAACTACACTCCTATTTCACAACATGTACCTCCCGCCAAACCCGCGCGAGAGTACAAATTCGATCTGGATCCCTTTCAACAAGTCTCTGTTTATGCCCTACAACGGAACGAGAGTGTGCTAGTCTCCGCGCATACCAGTGCAGGTAAGACTGTCGTCGCCGAGTATGCGATAGCACAATGCTTGCAGAGAAAACAACGAGTCATTTACACGAGTCCGATTAAAGTGAGTCATCTACAGGGTGCCATGCTCTCGATATCATTCTGAGACGTCAACAGGCGTTGAGTAACCAAAAATACCGTGATATGCTCGCAGAATTTGGTGATGTTGGTCTGATGACTGGAGACGTGACCATAAATCCTTCAGCAACGTGTCTCGTAATGACCACGGAAGTATGCCACCACATTTTCTCTTCGTACCAGCCGCTAATTCAAGTCATGTTATTCAGATCCTTCGATCAATGCTCTATCGTGGCTCCGAAATTATGCGCGAAGTTGCCTGGGTTATCTTTGACGAAATCCACTATATGCGCGACAAAGAGCGTGGTGTCGTCTGGGAAGAAACCATCATCCTCCTCCCCCACACAGTCCGCTACGTCTTCCTTTCTGCGACTATCCCCAATGCCATGCAATTCGCAGAATGGATATGTAAATCGCACGAACAACCGTGTCACGTTGTATACACAGACTTTAGGCCGACGCCGTTGCAGCATTATCTGTTTCCTGCCGGTGGAGAGGGGATATACCTTGTCGTCAACGAGAAGGGCGAGTTCAGGGAAGATAATTTCAGCAAAGCTATGGGGATGTTGCAGGAGAAGATGGGCGACGATCCGGCTGATCCGCGATCGGGCAAAGGCCGGAAAGGCAAGTCAAAGAAAGGTGGCGACAAGAAAGGTGAGTATTGAGGCATACTTGAACCGAATTCCATGCTGATATATCGCGCTCAGGCCCATCAGACATTTCAAAAATTATCAAAATGATTATGCTCAAGAACTACAATCCAGTTATTGTATTTGCCTTCAGCAAAAGAGAATGTGAAGCGCTGGCTCTCACCATGTCAAAGTTCGAGTTTAACTCTACCGAAGAACAAGATCTAGTTTCGAATATATTCACCAACGCGATCGAGAACCTCGCTGCAGCCGATCGTCAACTCCCTCAAATAACCAATCTCCTTCCTCTTCTCAAACGGGGCGTCGGCATCCATCACGGTGGTCTCCTCCCCATTCTCAAAGAAGTTATCGAGATTTTATTTCAAGAAGGTCTTATCAAAGTCCTCTTCGCTACGGAGACGTTCTCAATCGGTTTGAACATGCCTGCGAAAACCGTCGTGTTCACTGCGGCGCGTAAATTTGATGGCCGCGAGTTCCGCAACTTATCATCGGGAGAGTATATCCAGATGTCGGGGCGTGCAGGTCGTCGTGGCCTGGATGATCGTGGGGTGGTCATTATGATGTGCGATGAGAAGCTGGAGCCGACTGGTGCGAAGGATATGATCAAAGGCGAGGCTGATCGTTTGGATTCGGCTTTTCATCTTGGGTATAACATGGTCCTTAATTTGATGAAGGTTGAGGGCATCAGTCCTGAGTTCATGTTAGAGAGGTGTTTTTTCCAATTCCAGAGTAGTACCGGAATACCACTGTTAGAAGAAGGTGAGTATCTTCGTGATCACACCTGATTGTCCTCATACGTATCGTGTCATTCGCAGAAGTGAAGAGGGAAGAAGAGGCCAAGGATTCAACCGTCATCCTTGACGAACCACTCGTTGCGGAGTACTACGAGTATCGTCAACAGCTTGATCAAATGGGTCAAGACTTTCGAGACGTGATCACACACCCAAGCTATAGCTTGCCTTTCCTCCAGCCTGGTCGTCTCGTCAAGGTGAAATACCAGAAGCTCGACTTTGGATGGGGGGTCATCATCAATTACTCGAAGAGATTACCGCCAAAGGTACGTGAAAGCCAGTCCGGCAAAATCGGTCCAAATGTATCTGATATGAACAGAATAAGCCAATGATCCCAATGGATGACCTTCCGCCACATGAACAGTACGTTTTGGATGTGTTGTTGAACTGTGCATCTGGCACTGTCCTTCCGAAGGACCAAAAGACCGTCACCCCTACTCCGGGTGGCGTCACGCCATGTGCTCCCGGTCAAAAAGGACTGCCTCTGGTTGTCCCTGTACTGCTAACAACAATAGAAGGTATCAGTCATATCCGTATATTCTTACCCAAGGATCTGCGACAGAATCAAAACCGCGAGACAGTATGGAAGAGTGTTCTCGAGGTTCAGCGGAGGTTTCCCGATGGTATTGCTCTCCTTGACCCTATTCAGAACATGGATATCAAAGATGACAGATTCAAAGCTTTGGTGAAGGTGCGTTTGAATCAACCAAGAGAACTTGATTATTCTGAAGGTTTCATTAACTCTTAGAAAATTGACGTCATGGAGCACAAGATGTTTTCGAGCCCCCTGCACAAGGATCCCAGGTTACCCGAGCTGTACACAATGTATGCTCGCAAGCAAGAAAGTCAAAAGAAAATCCGTTTGCTGAAGAAACGCATTCAAGCTACCCACGATGTCCTGCAGCTCGAGGAGCTCAAGTGTAGGAAACGAGTCCTAAGACGGCTAGGATTCACTACTGCAGCTGATATTGTCGATATGAAGGGCCGAGTGGCATGCGAGATAAGCACTGGAGACGAGCTCTTGCTAACGGAGCTGGTGCTCAATGGCGCATTCAACCCATTATCACCGGAACAGTGTGCGGGCCTTTTGAGCTGTTTCGTCTTTACTGAGAAGGTTCGTGATGCTACTGCAACTCAAGACATCAAACTGACAAAATTGTAGAGTGAACAAGTGACGAAACTGAAAGAAGAACTTGCTGCTCCTTTACGAGTTATGCAAGAAATTGCAAGGCGGATAGCCAAAGTTTCTATCGAGTCGAAACTGCCGATGGTAGAGGACGATTACGTGCAGTCTTTCAAGGTCGAACTTATGGACGCGGTCGTGCAGTGGTGTCGGGGTGCTTCGTTCTCTGACATTTGCAAGGTTTGGCGCATTCGTTTCCCTTTTTTAGTTCTTGTCATAAATGGCTCACTTTCTTTCTTTATAGCTTACTGATCAATTCGAGGGCAGTCTGATCCGAGTTTTCCGAAGGTTGGGGGAACTCCTTCGCCAAATGGCCGCGGCCGCCAAGGTCATCGGAAACATGGAATTGCAAGAGAAATTTGAGAAAGCGTCTGAGATGCTGGAGCGTCCAAATTCTGTTATCTTCTGTTCATCGTTGTATCTGTAGATCAGCCTGTGTGCGCTAATTCATTTCATTGCAAACAAGGACAGTCTGTGGCTGGTCGATTTTCATATTCACGGCTGCTTGCTAACACCGCAGTTTTCCTTCAGTGATAACTCGAATAAACGACTGCGTCGACATCCTGAGCTGCATTGGTTCAGACTTTCAGACTCCTGTCTATCTTGACGACCAGTGCAATCTGGTCCTCGCGATCCGCATAGGGAGCCTTGGCACCTACGGATAAGAAATGCAAGCGTGCCTTTGGCACTATATCTTCCAACCTCCAGTGTATCAGCTAGTCAGATTATTGTCAGGGTGACATAGCCATGCATTGTTCAAGGCCAGCGCAGCTTCGCTATGTACTTTTCCTTGACGTTTCGATCGTCAAAGACATAGCCTTCACACCCGTACGTCAAACTTCCGGGCATTTGATGGCCGATTTCGTCGTCGCGACGTCCAGCTGGAACAGGCTTGCCGTTGTTTGCTTTTCGTACAAGTGTGATGATCAGTTCACCATGGACGCATTTGATTGGCATTGCTCGGTACACATACAGCCTATCCCGTCTGATATGAAACTGCGCGGAATCCTAGCGGTGAATGTTGTGCTGTAATCATCTTGTGAGTCTTGAGTTAGGTCGTCAACAGCGTTTCCTACCGATTCCAAGATGAGAACTGAAGAAGCACCATCAGCGTTGTTGGTAGTGGTCACAGACATGGCATTTACGGCTGGCATTATGAACGCCCAGAAGTGTTTCCAGAAACGAGGGACATTATGATAATGGTGCGCGGTAAGGTGTCTCAGTTGTGACCAACCCCATCGAACTCGAGACGAGCAATTTATTCCATCAAGTCAAAGATAACCTGTTTTATCAGGCGGCTCTGGTGATCGATGATCGATGACGATCCGTGGTGTGAAGAGGGTCGATTTAGTCGAGAAGGTACATTTGAAGATATATGGAGTAGAGGACACCTAGCCGGAAGGCCAAAATTGGGCTTGATGGGATATGTTGTTAGATTTTACATCACCCGCGCCACAAAGCAACATGATATTCGGTTTGATCCCGTAAGCTACAAATTATCACCCACCCTTGGCGCCGGCCCTCCCGATTCGCACAGCCACTCTCGCGAGCTTCACGCCGACTCGCATACTTATCTCAACAGCCAATTGCAAGAGAAAATTCCTAATCACGAGAAACATTTCCATTTTGAACGCAACGCACATTGTACGCGCAGCACGCTGCTGTCTAAGATTGAGCCTTTTGTGATCCGAGGTCAATTCTGTTGCTACCAAGCGAAAGGCTACTTAGGAAACAGTCTTCGTCTCAACGTACCAAGGATCCCGCCCGCAGCAAGCTGTATAACAAGTTCACCATGTCCTGTAATGTTGGACTCCGGCTCCACGGATCCGCGAAAACCCTCTGTCGCATCCATGATGGTATCTGCAGCCGTCCATGGGTTGATATGAGACTCCAGCGGCCAGAAGGCAGTCGTTTGCGCTAAATTTGGTTACCATTTCTACAAGGAAGATGTGACTCGGACGCGTCATTGCGGTTATGTGATCGGTGTCGAGTGGCAGTCGGTACAACAGCTGTATAGCTGTGCGTCCGCAGCATTACTTATATGCCGAGGCTGGACCCGTTGCTGGATATTGTCCTTGTGTGTTGGGTTGCCGGAACGGAATGCAACCTTGGCCAGGTATGACAGCAGTTTTCAGGGAAAATTCGCCAGGGCTAGTCTTTTTGTTTTGCCACTGCGCTGCCGCTGTAACTTGCCTTGCCTCTTTTTGTACCGCGCAATTATTTCACCTGTGATTCAGGCTCTTAGGTCGTTGCTCATATTCACTCCACTGCGGAATACGGTTTAAATTTTAGTCTCGTTCGAAGTACGCCAAGTGCGCTGCTTCTTCCTATGATCACAAGAAATATTCGCCATTGATATTACATAGTATTCAAGATGTCCGCTTTGTGATCGTGTTTCCCCTTTGTTGGGTTCAGTCATGGTTGGTGGCTCAGGTCTCGATCAAATTGGGTCGATCATCAGGGTGATTATTGCTTCGCATATCACAGTCCCCTCCCACACTCGTCACATTCAACCTTCTGGAATTCTTGGCTTCTCCTTCAGTGACTCAGTGCAATCTAAACACGAGGCATACCAAATTCTATGCGTTTCATGTGGTATGCCACAGGAGGTGGCAGCATTATTGGCACCGCTATTTTTTTTTATCAAAGCCCCATCGGGGGTGACAGTCGATCTTCCGAGAGGTCACGAATAGGATAGGGAATTAAGGCCAAAGATCGAAACCGCTTTGTACAAGTGCGTACCGATATAAGGTTCTGAAAAGAATCAACGGTGAGCAAAGAATCTCACAACAGAACAATGGCAGGGACCGGGAACACTCTATTGAACGGCCAATCGGCACGTTCACATGCCATCGAGGGTGCATCCCAACACGCCAGCGGCATGCTGTGAAAACCATGTTTGTGCACGCTTTGGCACTGTTCCAATTCATGTTCGGCTTAGGCGCATATAAAGAGTCGAATTCATACCTTCCTCTAACTCTCCCATCAGCCTTCAACCCACGAATTCATCTCAGCGTCATGGCATCCCTCCGTCTGCCTTTCGACATGGAACTAGACGAGTGAGTCTCGTCATGGATAAATTAATATAATGGATACAGCACCTAGCAGATTGTCTAACAGATTTGACAATGGCATGTCTGACCTGATCGACTTTTCGAGCGGTCTTCAAGGGAGCATTGGTAGACCTTTGGTGCCTAATACAGTCCCACAGGAGATAATCGAAGACCTAGAAGTTGGCCACCTCGAGGTTCGTTTGCATATTCGCATTTTGGGTGAGCAAGCTCATAGGAAGTGTATGGCTACAGGGACCGCTTCTACTGACTGGAAGTCCGCCCACCCGCTCTTTGTCAGTACCATCGGCAGACAGTGAAGGCACAGTCTATATGGCGGACATTCACCCCCCGCCCCCCGCGATGCCAGCAGTTGATCCAGAGCCCGCGAGCGCCAAAGCAGAGGATATTGACCTCCTTGTTTCCAGCACCATTGACCAGCAAATGGTAAACCAAGCAACCATAAATGATGTTATGGCCACACGGCTGACATCAGCAGCTGATGGTCATGCCGAGGCCGATAAGAGCCGATACAATCCCTGTAGGAGATCCGCACGCCTCGGATTGAGACCTACTGCACCCACCGTTAAGTCTGTGAATAAAGTCAGTCAGATGATACCCCTTGGTTCAGCGGAAGTGCGCTTATCATTGAAACCTTTTGACCAGGTACGATTTCGAACTCGTACCAAGCCAAAAGGCAAGGTCACCGCCAAACGAGGCGGTCGAGTCAAATGTCCCAACGGCTGCCTAAAAACCTTCAGCCGCACCCAGGACGCCCATCGACACGCAAATGAGACAATGCAATGCCGAGGTGGCGGCGAACGGAAGTCGTACCCATGCATGCAATGCTCGAAGGTTTTCACCCGTTCCGACGCTCTTCGGCGTCATTGTTCCCCCCGGGACGACAACCCACCAGCATGTAAGGTGATGCGTAACTGAGTGCACGGACGGAGTGCCACATCACTTGAATCATGCATATACTTTCTGCGCTTCCTTTGTTTTCACTCCATAACTTTCTCAGATACCTTGCCGCCGCCGCTTCTCACATCTCGAGTATCTTCATGCTTTCGTCTGTGCTGTGTTACCCGACCACCATGTACTTCTACTCCGGTTTCTATATATTCATTTTTGATTGGTGCGAAAGGTTTGATTAGTAAATTCACGAACCTGAACATTATTTGACTGTATGTCACTGTTAACAATGCTTCACTCAACGCGAAGGTGAAGTATCTCACTTCCTGGAGGCTCGTAAAACACTATTGTTCATGGTTGTGCCAAGATTGGCATCGAATTCGGATGTGGCGTCGTCAGTGGCATCGAGGAGCGTTCCTATAAAATGAGCAAGGGCATGTCTCGAAAAAGAGAAATAGTAATACATTTTTGGCTCTCACAGGATGTATAATACAAGGAGCGGAAGTCGTACCCCTTAGGTCTTTCCACCGAAGCACAACCGAATCACCTGCTTTTGACAGCGTTCACCAAAAGTAGTAAACCACATAACCCGAAAGGAATTTACAATCATTAGAGCGGTATAATATCGAGGCTGGCATCTTGGGCCAGTAAACTCACGTGAGCATATAGGGATCTCTGCTGTTGGCCGATTGTCTGTATGGCCGACGACATACATCCACCGCCGTCCAAAGTTGTGAAGTCCTTAAAAAAGGTCAGCTAGATGATACCACTGGTTCCAGTGGACTATGCACTTATCATTATAAGTTTTGACCAGGGCCTGTTGCGGTCGCGTACCAGAGGCATAACCAAAGGAAAGGCCAACACTCAACAACGCCGCCAAGCCAAATGCCCCAACGGCTGCCTATAACCCTTCAGCCGCGCCCACAATGCCTAACACGCCAACTAGACCTGCAATGCATAGACGGCGGGGGGCGAAAGTCGTATCCCTGCCCAAAATGCGGGCAAGGCTTTAGCCAGTCCAACACTCTTGTGCGTCATCCTTCCCGCCGGGACGAGAAACGAACAGCGTGTAAGATTATGTTTATCTAGTCTGAGTATCAGCGTCTGCACTGATGCATCACCTTTCATGTACATACGCCTTTCATCCTGGTTCTCGCTGCCTTCGCTGTCCCTCACTTTTCGCCATCATTGTCGTGTGCGCTGTATTGATGCTGACCATCGCGAGTTCCATTCACGAGGTCACCTATTATAGTCTACATATACTAAATTTATATAAAAGCAAAGAGTAAAAGAAATCTAGGACAGGTCGATCAGTACAACTCACGAGACATAAAAGACAGTTGCCCGTGAGCGCCAACAGCTTGAATGTGTGTACTTGACCACAACATGACCTGAGAGGTTTGGAAAACAACACTTTTCACTAAAGTGCGCTTGTACTGAGACATAACTTTGTTGTCGACATGTTCAGGAGAGTTACACTGAACTCGCTATGCCATCCTCAAAGACCGTTACTGCATAGAACAGGTGAGCGTATGGCTCGAAACAGTGAAATGCTTACCTTTATAGCAGCAAATATGAATTGTATATGATTCACTTTGACTGTCCAGGACGGTACAAACACGATACGATAGGCGCGTGAATCTTATCTGAAGTGCGTTTAATGAAGGATAAAGAGTCCACTTATTATCTTAAAAAGCAGCGCCTGACTTGTACCGCGCGGTGGTAAAAAGGCAGGCGTATTCACGCGGGTGGTACATGACTATAGACATTCGATGAGTCAATCAAACTCTCCGTAAATTATAAAACTTGTGCGATATGAGGCTTTGACTTACATTACACCATTACATCGTGAGCTTATTATCCGGTAATGAGCGACAGACTCCAAGCCGCAACAAGGCGGACATGGGCATTAGTCTACCACCCCATTCAGCAAGCCTGGGTCCCATCTATCGAATGTACATACTTATCTCAAAGCCAAGCTTTGTGTACCAATTTCCGACCGCCAGTCTGAATCGATGAACCAAATAAGGAGAGCGAGAGATCTATTCTAGATAACGTCCCAGTCGATCAGCACCTATATGGAGAGTGCCAGAAGAAAGATAGATTTCAGAGCAGCAGCAGTCGCCTGAATGGTCAGGTTGGGATGATGCATGGCATCATCCCATACCAAACCAATCTCCCACTTTGTTAACGATACAGAACGACGGCGGAGGCGACGGGACAGTTGCCGATGCCATGAAAAGAAAGAAAAGCGTGGTTGTAACACTATCTGCAGCAAAAATGTTTGGCGCCAAATATGATAGGTGTATAGTGTCTTCATCTACAGTAAAAGGTCAAGAACATGGCACGCAGAGAGAGGACGGAACTGTCTAACTTGAAAGGGGGTCTGTCGCTCGATCCAAGAGATGATCTGTGATTTGTACCTGTCCCTTATCGATGAGAACCAAGCGGTTCATTTAAACGTCGCCATGTAACCGGCTAAGAGGGAGTCAGCTGAGGCTGAAACCACGATGCGTATAAGTTCGGAAGCCTGAAGAGCAAGGCGGAGCCTATTCCGAAACAGACGACAAGCAGGATCTGTTATAAACACAAAGGGATGGACGGACATCCAAACATGGTCAGAAGGACGAAACGAGGCAACACTTAATGACCTTTAGTGACGGGCGTACCATTCCGCGGATCCGTCAGCCTCCGTTTGCACCCACGAGAAGTCAAAGTTGACTTGTGATTTCTCTAAACTTTCAGACAATCAACGACGTCCAATCATGATCTTCTCTCAGAATTTGCAGAGGAATCGCGTGGAGTC
>KN833030.1:39432-65642 GCA_000827315.1 Piloderma croceum F 1598 | reverse complement strand
GTCGTTGACACGACAGAGTCACTTGGGTGCCGAATGAGAAGTTAGCTATACTCTATTAGTAGTATGATAGTACTAAAAATGGACAACCATATTCACGGGGTTTCGAAAGTCCATTGAACTCCGCGACTTCCTCCTATCATAACTCATGAGTATCTTGCCATATCAACCCACCCTTCACCTTCAGCCTCCAGAGCATTTACAAGCCCCATTCATTCCTTGAATGCTCCAAACAGCACCCCTGATCATTCGGCGTTTTATGTAGGACACAATCATTAACTCGGCACCCTCATTGTATTGCTCAGGCCGTATTGTGTTTTATTACACCTAGATGAGCGGCTATTGGCAATAATATTTTTCTTGCAATTTAGAGAGATTATTTTTCTGCCTATCGCAGAAATCACTGGCAGGCAGCCATGCGGCACCGGTCCAGTCGGACAACACAGACTAGCATCGACTACTACCAAGGTGCTTCCTTCCAGATTCCATGTGGTCTCATAGTATGTCTCTTTATTATATCTATTTGCTGAGGTAGCGTTTATCGGCAGGCGCTCAGAGACTGAATGAAGACTAAGTGGTATGAAGTAGGTTTTCGAAATGAAACAGCTGTTATCAATGGACGCAATAGTACATTCGGAGCTTGGCTGGGCTCCCCAAATTTCCTCTAAACGTCAAGTGCTTCCACAATCAAAAGCCACCAGAGCAGTTCGCCAGGCCACCGCTTGAACGGCTCGTGCACATGGTACAAGAAAAGTATTTCATTTTGCATATAATTCTAAAATTACAATAATGAAATTTGAGCGGGCTAGATCAAACTTACAGCATCTCCTCAACTCAGAAAACAGATATGTATCAGCAGCTTACGCATGCTTGATGCCGTGTCGGAAGCGAATGGCCTCGGATGCGGGCCTGACCTTGAGAGGCGAGACGGATGGGTGGCCGATGGCCTTGGCGATGCGGTCAGAGAGGCCTTGGTCGACAGCAGCGAAGACAGAAACTGTGACGGATAAATTATGAGTAAGGCTGTACATTGGAAGATGAGAACCGCATGAGACATACGTTGTCTAGCCTTGATTTCGGCAGACTTGACACCTCCGAGATGACCTGCGACGTTGCTGACGTAGTGAGCCTTAGCTGTCTCATCGAAGACCTTGCTCCATAGAGCACGAGGCTGTTCAAAGTCGACTGTACAACCACCCGTCAGTTACCAATCACCATGCCGAAGGACGGCTACGTACGCTCGGTGACTACGCTCAAATCCCTGTATGCACCTGCAACCCAGTTCTCATGCTTCGCCTCCCGCTCCTGATCTCTCGCCCCGCCATCTATAGCACCCTTCTTGCCGTTGTAAGACAAGGGTGCGATGGTACTCTGATAGTTGGGCCTAGCGCCTTGGTTGTTGTACGTTGCAGGCCCATCACGCTGGAAGTTTGCAACAGGCACGACGGGAGCGTTGACGGGCAATTGCTGGTAGTTGACACCAAGACGATGACGATGTGTGTCAGGGTAAGAGAAGAGACGAGACTGGAGAACTGGGTCGGCCGAAGGCTCAATATAAGGAACAGTATGAGATGGTGAGAAGGCCGCCTGCTCAATCTCGGCGAAGTAGTTTTGGACATTGACGTTCAAAACGAGCTTGCCGATCGGGCGGAGGGGGAACTCGCCGTGCGGCCAAACCTTGGTAAGGTCGAGAACGTTGTAGCGGAATTTCTCGGCTTGATCGGGTGTCATTGTTTGCTATGTCCAGAATAAATGTGTGCTTTGCTCAAAGTACATAAATATACTTACAATATAGACGGTCCACGAGGGGAACTTTCCAGCTTCGATGGAATTGAACAACCCCTGGATGCCATAATCGGGGTTCTCACCAGCAAGCTTGCCGGCTTCCTCGTTCGTGAGAGTCTGCGTATCCATTGTGAGCAAATGCTGAATGGTAGGAAACAAGACATACCTTGAAACCGCCATCCGCACGGACATGGATTTGAGTGTATACGAATGAGCCGTCCTCACTGGTGAGCTTGTAAGTGTGGCCAGAGTAGCCATGCTCCTGGTGGTAACCGTCAGGGGTTCCACGATCGGAGAAAAGGATCATGACCTGGTGGATCGATTCGGGATTCTGAGAGAGATAGTCCCAGAACATGTCGGCATCTTTCAAGTGAGTCTGCGGGTCCCTCTTCTGCGTGTGGATAAAGTGAGGGAACTTGGCTGGGTCGCGAATGAAGAAGACGGGTGTGTTGTTGAAAACCCAATCCAGGTTACCCTCCTCTGTCTTCAACTTGATCGCAAATCCACGGGGGTCACGAGCGGTGTCAGGCGAACCAGACTCGCCGCCGACGGTCGAGAAACGAACGGTGGCTTGACACTTTGTGCCAACTGATTTGAAGAGGGTAGCCGAGGTAACGTCGCTGATATCATGCGTCACTTCGAAGTAGCCGTGTGCGCCTGCGCCCTTAGCGTGAACCTTGAGAATAATTGAGTGATATGACATCATACGCTGCTTCTGGCAAGACTTACGACACGCTCGGGGATACGCTCGCGGTCAAAGTGTGCCAACAGATCAATGTGGTGGAAATCTGAAGACGAAATGTAAGAACATTACAAACGAGAGCCGATGATGCGCACCCTGGAGTAACAGTGGACCGAGTTGTCCCACCCTCTGGGCAGCGTATGGCTCAGAGACGGGTGCACCATTGGAGGTGGTATAAGTTGCACCGTCCTTGGAATTGAAGACTTGCTGGGAGGGCATTTTGTTAATTGGTGCAGATGATGAAAGAAACGGGGTGGAACAGGAGGAGCGATGGCAGACCTTTATAGCTGAGCCGTGACCACATTATGAATCAGGCGAGATCCTGATCGGTCTTCATTTGGATATCCTCCTTTTCTCATTGGCTGCCGGTATCTCGGTCGCAGTTGTGCTCATTTCTCCGATGCCGCTCTTTGAAATACCGTCATGTCTGGGCTACCACAGCGGGATAGACCACAGTGACAGAATGCATGAGATCCGGAACCTCGTGACTCGCGTTTACTCGTATGCTAAAATCCTTCTGCGTTCTTTTTGATTCAGCCACAACCCGGATTACTACTTCGCGCGATCGAAGCCATCCTGCATCATGTGAACCCGGCGATCGCAGAGGCAACGTGTCGTCTCATGTCGTGGATCCTTACAAGCAAACTGCACGAGGCACATTTTTCCGAAGTTCCTTGAAAACAACCAATCACAATAAGCGCAATTGTACACAGGTGAGAAGCGAACATGTCAGCATCGCAGCAGCATGGTTCAATTAACGTTATACGTCCCTGCATCAACGCCACAATCACTCGAAAACACCCTTGATCATCAGCCTGAAATTTCCCGAGATATGTCAGGTTTGATGCATTTTGGTGTCACCGTATCGTAACAGTCTGGGATCCGGCACAACTCGGATGATTTATTTGGCCTCGCCAAATCTTTATACAATATTTTCATCACGTTGAAAAACTCTAAACCGATATCGTTGCATACCTGTGATGCGGAAGGAAAATTCCGTGTGCATGTGTCGTTACCAGACCTGACAAGTCGTCACATTATTGGCATCGTTGCACGTCAAATCAGAGGCAGAAGGAAAATGTATGGGGCCACGGATTTAACGGGTACATCTAGTTTGACATGTCAGCATCGCGACATGCGTCTTTTCAGAAGAAGAAAAAAGTCACCATATATATCTCATCCCGTGGATGCAGAGATGTGAAGATGTTCCGCCAGCACTCCGAGATAAGCGAAATAAAATTTGCTAGTATTGAGATGCAAGATCGAGAATCGGGAATCGAGCTCGATACGAGGATTCATTCTGCAGAAAATGTTAAAACTGGAATCTCCATGGCGAATTGAAATTCCATATCTCCATGCCATTTCTCCATCACGAAGAACTAACTGACGTTATCCCTGTAATAGCAAACGTTGGAAGTCTGGGGGCACCCCAATCTAAACGCTCCGGGCGTGTTCTCGACGAAGGAGACGAGGACGAGCAGGAGTCGCTCGTCGTCGAAGAAATACACGGAGGGACTAAATCTTTAAACTATATCTGAGCCTCTGGTAATTACCACGTGAATGATTATCCTGGTTTTAAGCTTAAGTGAGCTGACACGATCCATTAGCGAATCTGTCTTGTCCTATCTCGCGTATCAGGTGCTTCATCTATATGCACACAAAAAATGGCATACGCGAGTAAAGCTGAGAGGATTGATGGACGAGACAAAGGGCGGTGGAAACAGCAGAGCTAGCGCATTTGAACGTGAGGAGTCAAACTACCCACAAGTTGCTACTTGGACAAGTGAGAGTTAGAAGGCGGTCATGGACAGCATGAGAGACGAGGAGAAGTCACATTCCAAGTTAACCATGCTCAAAATGTTATGCCAATTATAGGCAGAAAGGCCTTTGTCGCGCATTGGCTGCCCAACCTGCGACATCCCTGGTTGGCCACGCTGTTTGTGGAAATAGCAAGGCCAAGAGGTGTGCAAAAAAGCATAGATATGCGTCGAGAAGATGCATATGGCTCGGCATATCAGGAACAAAATGAAGAACGAAAGACTTTTATAAAAGCAGCCATTGATATGCGTCATAATATCCCATGGACACAGCAGAGGACTCCTACAGGCGCTGCGCTGTATCAAATCCATCCTAATAGTGGTGTTGGTACGTCGGGACGACAGAACCAGAGGACTGCATGGAGGATGCGATAGAATGTCAGCTCCTGTTTGGAATCCCAATTACAATGCATGGTGTCAGAGAAACGGAGATCTGGAAGAGTCAAAGTAATCAAGAATAAGTCTTCCGTGGTGAAGTTGACCCAATACAAGAAAACGAAACGACGTCAATGTGGATCACAGCGATAGAATAGAATGTCAAGGGGTCGGTCTTCACGTTCGCGGGGATGTATCGTCTACCGACATGATGGACCGACCGAGCGACATAAGTGAGAAAACCTGCTAGAAACAACAAAAGATGTACTCGGCCGAAACGTAGTGTTTAGTCGGTATATTTGTTTCTTTGATAGCAAATGTATATGCTATCATGTCGGGAAAATATCGTGGATAGGCTCCAGGATCGTACATACGCCCGGGGCCTGAGAGATAAACCTACAAGCACTTACGCGTTCGCGTAAAGTAAAAATGCGACACCAAATGCTTAGATGGACGTGGTTCGGAGAGATATTCACTCAGCGCCACCTGCCAGCGCTATAATGGAAGCCGTGGGAACAACTGTATAGTTATTGGCCGTTCATTTTCCCACCACAGAAACATTTCAGCATCGATCAGTCCTACAATCCTCAAGACCTCCCATATAATACAAAATGTCCAAACAACGCGGTCAGTCCACCCATTCGTACTCCATTAATACAACCCACCTTACAATTCTATTTGAATAGGTGGAGGAGCCTCTGGCAACAAATTCCGCATGACGCTCGGTCTGCCCGTGGGTGCCGTCCTGAATTGCGCGGACAACAGCGGAGCAAAGAGTTTGTTTCTCATTGAACCGTACGGGTTTGGAGCACGTCTGAATCGACTTCCGGATGCTGGTGTTGGTGATATGGTGGTTGCCAGTGTAAAGAAGGGAAAGCCAGAGTTGAGGAAGAAGAGTGAGTACTTCTGACATTTGGCTTTGCATTATGACATGAGCTTGGGCTGGTCGAGTGTCTGCGCTCAGTAGGCGATGTGGTGGATGAGAGGAGTTTTTCGTTGGATCAGTTATGGATGATAGGGCTTTGCTGCTTCGAAGAGGTCTACTTTGCAAATACTCCTACTAACCTACTCTTGTTCTTCTTTACCAGCCATGCCAATAGTAGTAGTACGCCAACGAAAAGCTTGGCGCCGACGGGACGGTGTCTTCCTCTACTTCGAGGTGGGTAAACTCTGCCGCTTTCCTTCCGCCAATTTCCTCCCCCTTCTCGCCAATTCGACGTCTTCTCCTAACTCTTTCAACTTTCCCCAAGTTGAATTGTCTGCTAACACGTTCTTATTTTATAGGATAATGCAGGCGTCATCGTAAATCCCAAAGGCGAGATGAAGGGCTCTGCTATCACAGGTCCTGTTGCAAAAGAATGTGTACGTACTTCTTTATCACTTGTTTATTCCCTTTCCTTTGCATTTTTCTTATCATGAACGACGGGATGCCCATTCTCTCTTTACTACAATCTCAACCCCGGTATTTTGACTTGACTACCAATTGATCCCGACTGATCACCATTGCTTTGACAGGCCGACCTGTGGCCCCGTATCGCATCGAACGCCGGAACAGTGGTCTAAACGCATTAGCTCTTTCTTTTCTCCATATTCTGTATGGTCATGACTATGAATTCATGCGTGCATGCACCAATTGCGATATTGGATTAGTCTCACCCAAACCACAATAACGACACCGAAACTAACTTCATCGGTGCATACGTGAATGTTGTTGTACCTTGCTTATGGTTTTACGAATGGGATTCAGTACGATCAGCATTCGGATGGACAGTGCTTTTATGTGGCCACATGGACTGCCTCAGTGGCTAAAACATTCAGCCCGATCTGTGTTCAAGGGGGCTCTGGTTCAGGTAATGAGTTCACCCATCTCTCAGCGACGAAAGATTGCTTGTTTGTATGGTTGAACTATTTCGTCCTGGCAGAACAATTTAAAGGTTATCGTCGATCATGAGATCGACAATAATACAGTGCCACATCCTCGAGGTAACGTTAAAAATTTCACGTAAGCATATTGCATGTTTGCGTAGTGGCGACTCAGCGAAAACTCCAACTTCTATGATCAAACCAAGCGGTTCATTGATGATCAGCACCAGTCCCATGTTTACAAGGTCACAATCGTTTCGAATCTATGGGGTGATATGGCTGCGTAGGAAGAAGATATGGTCTGGCTCTTGATGTAAGTAATCCCAGTCCGATCATCGTGCTCCATTAGGCAGAGAGAAAGAATACTGAATCTTCGGAGTGCTTGCTTCATCCCTACATACCGTCGGCCCCCGGCAGTGACGCTAATATTACATTTGATCACATCTGTCCACTTTCCCAACTATCGACTTGAAGCCAGTTTACATAAGAACCGCGCTCGAGTGATGCTCACGGAACTTTGATCCGACAGGTGCGGGTACATGTATACATCATATTGGTTGTTCTGCTAACGAGGGCCTGGTAGAACTGGTCGAAGTATCCTCGAGATTCTGTATGTGAAGTCGCATGTTAAGACGCGTACGAAATCCAATAATGCCACTCTCCGTATACAAAGCCCTCGCTTCCACACCTAGTTATTTAGGCGAAACGAGTCATAGTTGAAAAGGCGTTTATTATCAACTCTATCGTAATTCTCCTTCGAGCTGCCGAGACGGAGCTGGGCCCCGTCACACCCGGTGAACGGCTATAAAACATTCCACTGCTTTTACGTCATTCGCTGACTTCTCTACCTTTCCACCCTCATGTCTGCCAACGTTAATGCAACTGTCGGGGCTCTCTTCCTCGGACATCTTGCTGCTGCGATGTAAGCATTGTTGCATTCAGTTGATGATCTATCTCCTGAAGTCGACGTCACTACAAGTTTCTACGGCATAAACCTTGTCCAGACATCTGGATATTTCCAGCTCTTTGGTAATGATCTTTGGACGCTCAAGTTTACTGTGAGGATGTCTTTTTTACTAAGAGTTACTTCTGGAAGCTCATGTTACAAAACAGGTGTTTATCTTGTGGTAGAAATGTTTATGTTGCAAGCTATTCTTAACTCAATGTCCTTGCAGGATGCTCGATACATTTCACATGGCGATGATATCACACGTAGTCTACACTTATGTCGTTTCTGACTTCGGCAATATTGAGGCTCTCAGATTAACTCTTTGGTATGTACATCACGTTATATATCGTGACCAGATGGTTTCATTATGAAACACACAGGTCTGTTTGGGTAACTACTCTTTTTCTATCAGTTATAGCCGTGATTGACTGTGCTCCTCATTAGGTACAGGCAATCGTATCTGTGAGTGGGTCGTCATATTCTCAAGGCAGATCGGACCTGACCATGTGATCTCCCATTCAGACGATTATCACTACCATAGTTAGACTGTAGGTGATAATGTCCTTTTCCTTTTCCCAGTGTACGTCACATGTACGAACCCTCCTTTCCTCAGCATTTACGTGATGCGAATTTGGCGATGTGAGTCAATTGACTGTTTATCAAATGTTCTTGCTGACATTAAACAGTGAGCAACAGAAATGTGTATCTGGTGACGGCAATTGTGAGTAATTTATCAGGCGAGCATCGGTTGTCCTGGGATAACAGCACTCTCAGGCCTTAAGTGCTCTATTTTCTTTCGGTAAGCGCAAGTCATACTGGACATCAGTTGGCTTGATGACTGAGCAAATAGCAGCATGCGGTATTGGTGAGTTAGTCAAAATGTCTGCCGCGCAAACCACTAATGTGGTTCCAGTCGTAACTGTGAAAAAGTGAGCCTCAATGTATGCTTTGTTGCATTATTTATCACATCACAAACCAGCTTCCAGGTCAACTCATACAATGCTATCTCGGGGAACTCGGTGAGTGATTTACCGAATATAACTTTTCTAATCGTCACCTGCCAAATAGTATCTTCTGTATCTCGGCCTCGGATCAGCAATCGTCACAGACGTCATCATCACGTCTTCCCTTTGTGTCTTGCTGTTTAGCAATCGCACTCACATAAAGAGGTAATGCCCCACAGCCGAACTGGCGTATCACAGGGACACTCATTTGTGGCCATTGTATAGAATAAATTCGTTGCTGAACACCCTAATGCTATATACGATATATACTGGTATGCTGACAGGGTACTCTATCTCTTCTCGCAACACCAGTCCATATTGACACCAATTGCAGAGTCTATGCAATTGTTCTGACCGTCATTGTAAGTCTCCACTCCAAATGCATTAATGTCAGATATTGATGCGTGTCGCGGTGTGTTCAGTACGCTCTCTACCGGAAAGACACCATCTCACCACAAAATTCCCTATTCATGGCTTTCTACTTTCCATCCTGCAAAAGTTTGTTATTTCTCGTTCTATGTATTGAAGCTCATAAAAATCTCTGCCACGCAGTGTACATTAATGCACTTTTAGCTAATCTGAATGCCAGATCAAAACTCCGCGAGGAATATTACAATGGAAGTCCCATATTCTTCGACACGCCACCCGAGAATCCGAGGGCGGTTGTAAAAAGGAACGTGGCAACTAGCACTCATACATCCGAGGTACATATTTTCCATGAACCTACCCATTTATATCGTCACTAATTCGCCACAGTGGGTCATAGATATCAGGAATCATTAGTTCCAGGCCACGGGATTTGCTCCGTGGCCGAGCACTTTGATCGTTGTACAATACCTTGCCTTAATAGTGGAAAAGTTTAGAATATTAATATACAAGAGAGAGTACACATAAAACCTCGTAGCCGCTTTGTGGCCCCTCGGAAAGGGGGGTGTTATAGTAAGGCACTATTATGTAACTTCTAAATTTTGTGCGACATATAACCGCCTGCATCTATATTCCAGTCCCATGAATCCTCTTAAATCGCACCAGACTTAATACCCGGCCGCATGCGCTGGGAGTCGCACCGACAGCGAATCTACCAGAGTGCAGGTTTGAGTCGAACGACGAGCTCGTTAGGAATTCGCCCCCACTACTTACTGTAACTCCAAGTCGGGATCAATATGAGGCTTGAGAACATTTTGGTCCCGTTGTAAAATAACTCGTGCTTGAAATGATGATACACGAGAGACGGTGCTAGTATATGTCTCTCTCGCAGTGGCTTTATGGGGAAGGGCCCTGGGCGCTCAAGTGCTTATATTAAGGCACTAAGTGCGTATCGGCAAAGAGCGATTGATTGATTATTTCCACTTTTATACTAGGCTCTACGCGACTGCCTTTTCAGGCCGGGAACTTATGGTTCATTCAATTTCAAACATGAACGAATCCGTTAGTTGTCGCCTGGTTGTCGCCCTCCACTCGCGCATTATTCGATGCTAGTATCTGGGCGAGTCCTGGCCCAAGCAGCACGGACGGCATTGATATCTTAGATTGTTGACCCGACGGAAACATCCGCGGCCGCCATTTACGTATCCGGTCACAGTAGTCAGCTCCCAATTAGCGTCCTCACGTCGAACAATCACCCCATGATGATCGTTCAGACCACGACCAACTCCCTCATTCTTGTCGTTTTCACCCCGCGCAATCCAGCATAATCTACATATAACCGTCACTCTCTCCAGCATCCGCATCTTGTAGGTCACCAGTCAAATAGACTGTAACGCTCATTAAAAGTTTTGGAAACAGTCGAATTTATCCGCAATCAAGAGCCAGAGTAGCATCGACTTGAATATATACGTTATAATCTTGGTGAGTATCAGGGATGGAGACTCTGAAGAACTTCCCGTCATCACACGAAATATTCATATTGACAAACCAATGACCAGCTTTGACCGTGCTCTGATATTTTGTCCGCCGAACGCCTGCAACATAACGTGCCACACTAATTGCCATGACTAATGGTTTATATAATTTCACGTATGTAACACTTCCCGCTGAGCCGCGAAGCCCATTTGACGGACACTTTTTCCATCAGCCCTGTCCTCGCGCGTTGATGTGCTCAAGGACGACATCGCTCGGCTCGAAAATGAATTCGACCACATGGCGGCTGTAGAAGACTACCTTGTCATGCAACTAGAGACCCTGCGATCGTCGATGAAGAAACACCAATCCCGCATTAATCGGTTGCGTAGTGATTGTGCACCAATAGCCTCTATACCAAATGAGATACTGGCGGCTATCTTCGAGGCGGGCCCGTCAGCGTATGAGGATCGAGAAGAATTCGCCATGTGTATTTCGCACGTTTCTCGATTATGGCGTAATATTGCACTGGCTATACCCTCACTGTGGACTTCGATTCGTGTCAATTGTGAATGCGTTGGAGATGGGCAGCTGAGGATGCTGGAATTGTTCATCGCGCGGTCCCACGGAAAGCCTTTGGATATTACTATTGATTTGGTACGAGATGACGATGCCGACAGCTGGGACGAACTGTTACTATGCGAACAGACCGATATAGTATTTCCCCTCGTCTCTCGATGGCGCAGCCTCCGTGTCTCCGGAACATTTCGAGAGGAGGTGTTCAATGTCCTCTCTCCTCTTCGCCATTTATACGCTCCTTTACTCGAGGCCTTCGAAGTGAAAGTCGAGTCGTCGGCAGTGGAGCCAGACGAATTTGATGAGCCCCTCCTTCTTTTCCAAAGAGGCGCGCCCAGGCTGACTCATGTTGAAATACACGAAATATCAATAACGGCATGCGAGCCTCCGCTTTCATCTCTTACCTCCCTAAACCTTCATCACCCCCCTAATACATATGACGTCGACCGGTATCGCGATATGTTAGTCGCGTCGATTCACCTAACCGATCTCCAACTAGTCGGAGACGTAGTCGACACCGGCCAACTATACACGATCGCCACCTCCCCAACATCCTCAATCAAGGTCCCCACACTCCGCTCACTGACGATATCCCCATCCTGGTCAGCAGGGTCCTTCACGATATACAGTCTCCTAGCGAGCCTCGAGACACCCGCATTAGAGAGCTTAACGATGCGTTGTTGTCCATGGAAGAACCACATCTCTGAATTCCAAGAAGTTTTTCGGAATTACGGGCCGCCACGGTTCCCCCTCTTACGGTCTTTGACGCTGCAGTTTGCGGATTTTGATCAGCCAGGGGCGATGTGGTTCCCTTCTATGCTTCCTTCCATCACGCATATATCACTTATGGGATGTAAATCATCCGCGAGGTTTCTGAGCTTGCTCCTCCCTTGGGACGAAGCGGGAGATAAAGGCAGCAGCAATAACAGCGCTGCATCAATCAAAGACGACTCGGACTCGGTCGCGTTACCTCTACTCACTGATATATGTCTGGCTCCGGTGGATATGCCAGACCTCGTGGTCATCTGCAGCATTATCTCGGACCGCATCTTACGTCGTACACCGATTACGTGTGTGCGGTTTCATTTTAGGGATTTTAATGATATTCCGCAGGATAGGTTGGAGTGGTTGAAGGAGAGAGTTCAGGTTAAGGTTTGCGAGTTGAATTAGCTGGGATGGGTCGTTTAATTTTTATTGGGGAATCCATGGTAATTAGTCCACCTCCGGGTGTTGTATATAAGTATCTGCACCTCCCCCTCCCGAATCACCCCCGCCTAACGATCTTAACACCTGCCAACCCTGACGAACTCCGTCCAGGTCCGTGTACATTCGACCGTGTACTCCCAATACCGGGTTTCGCACTCGCTTTCGATTCCGGGTTGGCATCCTGACTTGGAGGATGGTCCGTAGGCGTGGTGCTGGTGGTAGCCTTGGCGTCCAACGCAGGAGGTGTGGCGGCAGTGGTGGTTTTACCCGTAGTCGCGGGTGTATACGAAGATGAGAGAGACGAAGCGAAGTCGGCTGTTGATTTTGGTTTGGGGTGGGAGGAGGGGAGGATGGGGAGAGATGGGAGGGGGTGTTTCTCTTTGTGTGAGAGGGGGTGTTTGGGTTTGGGTTTTGAGATTTGACCTGATGCGGAGGTGGATGGGGGGTTTCGGTCGTGTGGTTGGGAATGGAGATGGAATGAGGAGAGGGCTTGGGTTGGTGGTTTGGGGGGTAATGAGGGGTGGGCTGATGGTGTTGTCGTGGAGGTCGATGTGGAAGCGGAGGCGGAAGACGAAGGGATGGAGGAGGAGGATTCCATTTGGCGGAGTTTAGCTTCCATTAGGGCGATTTTGTCTTTTGGGTTTGGGCTGTTCGTTCGTTGTATATAGGTAATATAATATAATATAACACAAGAAGAGGATCGAATCAGCATTCCGTTTGAAGAGCGAAGCAAGAAACAAGAAACACACCCATCGCCTCTACCGCTCTTCAACAAACTAAGCGTAGTAGGTTTCCCACTATCCATCAACATCCCTCTCTTATGTCTCCCCATGGCGTTTCTGTCTACGCCAATACCGGAGAAGGGGTCAGGCGGCGCTTGGTGTGCATAGGTGACTACTAGCTTGCGGCCGCGGAGGAGCTTTTCATTGAGCGTTTGGAGAGCTTTTTGGGCGGGCTGGTGGGGTGAGAGGAGGGGAGGTTAGTCATTTGTGGATCAGGAATTTGTTATGCAATGACCCCGGGTGTGGGTCGTTATTCTGATCACATCGATGGGGGTTCGTTGGATAACCAGAGGAAAGATTATTATTTTTTGGTTTGGACGATGCGATATATGCGTGATAACCCGGGGTCAGCGTTCTATGTTTTTGTGTTGGGAGGGAGAGAACGGAAAGTGGGGGAACTCACAGCTTGTTCTGCAAACTCGACAAAGGCGTATCCACGGGGTTTACCGCGGGACGGACCAGATTTGTGAAAGAGAAAGTCGAGGGAGGTGATGGACCCGAACTTGGAGAAGAGGGTCAGGAGCGTGTACTCGTCCACCGTCGGATGCAGGTTGCCGACGTACAGCCGGTCTTTGAGGAGCGTCTTCTTCGGCTGGGCTGGCGCGGTGGCATCGCGGTCGGTGGACGGGCCGGGGTCGTCGTCCTGGTTGGGGAAGGAGAGGAACGGGGTCGTCGTGGTTGTGGGTGGCGGCGTGGAGGCCATCAGCAAGTCGCGACGGAACCGGAATCAGTTCAAGTTGCTTTCTCATTCTCAGCACGTTCCTAGACCTTCAGTCTTCCTTTGTTCGTCAGGCCTTCCTTTCTTCTCAGTGTTCCTTTGTTATCGTCAACACAAAGGAAATGAGGCGTATAAGTAACCCCCCAAGTTTTGGACATATGTATTCATAACGCCCTACCTCAGGTTTCTACAACGATCTACTAGATTTCTGCTCGTGGATCGTCTACGAGCGCAATTCACTGAGCATGACTACCCCACCATATTCATTCCGCTAAAAATTGAATTATTCTACTTCTACTTGCGACGTCAATCGGAAATATGGTATGTCTTGTCCAAAGCAGTCCGTTGACCAACCCTTAGATGATGTTCTTTCGGACCATGGTGAGCAGTCATGTCTCGTATACTTATTTCACAAGCCAGATGTTCTGATTTCTCGATGACAGATTACTTGTAAGGATACAGATTCAACATACATAAACTATACAAGCTAATACCAGCGAATAGCTGCACACAGTGTCCAAAACACAGACATAAATATGAAACGCAACACCGAGAGCGATAGAGGCACGCGAGAGGTGGAGACCGTAAGTTGGGCGGAGCGCAGGTGAACGAATGATGGTTAGGCCTCGGCTGTTTTTTGCACGCTGGGGCTATGCCATCCAAGCCCTTGCTACGGCGTTTGGTCTGGTGAACCAGAGGTCTTTCGGCATTTCCTGCATCCAAATCGGCGCGGGGAATCCTGATAAATATCCTAGCAAAAAGCATTGACGATAAGCTCAAATCTGTCGGATAATGACGCCACCTGACTTACCTCGTTTTTTTAGGTCGTAGGGGGTTGGGCCTCATTTCCTCCTCTTGCAGTGTATCGGTTACCCCGAGTGCATTTTCGGTGGCCTGCTCGGAGACCGTAAAAATCATATGGTTTTTGAGTATTCCATCGAAGTGCCAGCTGGTGCTGCGAGTTCTGAAGGTCGGACTGAGGTTCTACGGGATGCCAATTCTGCTGCCTCTTTGGCCCGTCGTTCCTTTCATTATATCCGCCATTTCGTTAGCTGCTTTCTCCTGAGCCTTCGCCGCTTCCTCCTTGGCTCTTAATTCCATACGCTCCCGTTCTGTTTCACGGGTTAGGCCCTCGGCTTCGCCAGCCAGCCTAGCCTTCGACTTTTCGAGGGAACGTGTGTAGGCAGCATTCTTCTGCAGCTCCTTCTGCACATCGGCTAGCTGTCGGTCCGTAACACGCTTAGCTTCTTCGAGAACGTGAACATATGTTCCACGATGGTTTTATCCGATTCCAATTGCTCGACTTGCCATTCTCGGTTCTTCAAGTCTTGTTGATGTCCCCGATCATACATCGTAATGCGGTCCCGTAGATGGCTTCTTTTTATTATTATTTTTTTACGAGAAGGAGCTGCTCAAAGTGGGTACGCTTTGTTGATTAAGATGATATTACAGCAACGTGCGCGGATGGGATGGTTGTATGGCTCGTATCAACGGCAAGCCATCTGATTTTTCACCCAACACTTTGTATATGCGAAGGCAGCGAGCATTGCCGACGATAACTGGAAAATTCCCCGCTGCCGTTGGTAATACTTCATGCCTGGATAGTTTATGCGGGATGGTACTTCTCTCTTTCGCTCATTGTTTTTTCCCCCCCCTTTTGTTTTTTTTTTTTAGTTGTTTGCATTTTTTTGCTTGTTGCGTTGTTTTTCTTGGCTTTGCGGTTTCCTTGGGGTTGTTTAGTCGTTGTTTGTTTCTTTCGTTGGTTTTTCTTCCTTGCCGTTCTTGCTGTGCCTCGTCGTTGCGGTTGGGCCTCCTGTGCGCGTTTCGCGATCTGTTGTGCTTGTGGGCCCATGTTTATTTCTGGGCAGCAATGAAATCAGGCGTTTTGTGGAATTTACATCATGCGAACCATGACCTTCGGTGTACGGATTCTGTCCACGCCGGCTGATCTAAAATCTTGGAGGATACGTTTAGGTCGCTGCTCTCCATGCGTTCTCATAAATCAATTTTTAATTCAATTTTGGGACACGGGGCCCAGGTTCTTTCAGGAATCTCGTTTGTATGTGCAGCTGCGCCGCTCGCTCAAACTTGATCTCCATTCTATGAATAGTTGTCATGGCACTTGTTATAACTTGATAAGGCGGATGCCACCCAGGGGAGTGGCCGATGCCACGTCCATTTTGTCGGACGCTACAGCAGTTGATCTACCCAACGTATCAGTAAACTTAAGATTGGACAAGTACATATATCTAAGGGTGCATTATGCAAATGCGAAAGAGAAACGGCGATAGTTAAAAGCTATGGATCGCCTCAATACGTACATCGGACAGACATATATAGTAGGTATAGATACGCACTGGCTAGTTCTTTTTCTGCTTAGTCTCCGGTTCCGCTCCGGTTCTCCCGACACTTATACACTCTTACCCTCTCGTGTGCTCTCGCCTTAGTCGGCCGTGATGGCGGCTTAGCATTCCGCTCCGCAGATTCATTCATGAGCGACGATTATATCGAGAGCAATGATCGTGGGTTTTTCACTATAAGTCTTCTATTATTTTAGGCGCATTTAATTGCCTAACAAGTGTGGAGTAAGTGGGACGCCATGGGCAGATGTATGAAGTGGACAAGTCGTGACATTCTCGGTGTTTCGGAGCCATTTGAAGAGAAGTTGTCAAAGAGAAGGTTTGATTTGAGCGCAATAGGTCAATGTCTTGAAGTAATCAAGTTGAAGGTGTCCGACTGGGACTTCACGGTGGTAAATGCCAAGGTGAGTGACCAACTTGAACATCGTAAAGTCACGGTGAACCGGCATCAACGTGCCGGCACGCCGCAGGAAAATCGCGGAGTTTTCAAGTTGAAGGACGATGGCGTTCATCCAACTCATTCACTACATCCTCGCTACCGACTCCAGTGACATAAACGGCTGAGGGTTCAACGCTGCACCGAATAATAGAAGTCTCCGCATATTTTTGGGAACAAACCACGATCGGAAATCTCTAAATATGATGTCGAAAGGTGGGAGCCGTTGTGACTTCGGTGGCTAATGTCAACAAGTTCCTCGTGGAAGAACGGAGATGACGGAATGGATACGCCCGTTTTAAATTCTGTGCTTGTAACTTCGTCCTAGTCTTTGTTCATACTGTATCCTCCGCAGTTCATATGCTCGCTTCTTTGTGCTCGTGTTATTCCTGATTTGAGCGGACTTTTTCCTAGATCCTACTTGCCATCGGAACAAACAGATTCGGAGCCAAATGCATTGCGCCTGGCAGACCCTTTCGGGGATGACTTTGCTATCTTTATTATATGAACGGCCCAAAGGGCAGGGTTCTTATCGATAAGGTGCGCCACATAAGATGTACTTGGAGTGGCTGACTGACCTCCACTTGTAACAACACTGCTCCATCCTCGTCCATGCTGTTTGAATGTTGTTCGTATAGCATTGACAGTTTTCGATGGGAAAGGCTGTGCCCAAGATTCAATTCCACGAGCTTGTGCGCGGGGTGTGGGCAATAGGGCGACGTTTGCTGACACATTTCCCGCTCATCACAATGCCAATGGGGTAATTATGGAGTCCCGCCGATCATGCCTCGGCCGTTGATAAGTGGGTAAGGTTTCTGAGTATTGAAAGCCTTTATGACTCATTTCTCCCCAAGCTGGCAATTGACGTTCTGCTGCGGCTGTTGTATAAGGATCAACCAAGTAAAGGTGGATCCGCACAAGTTGCGCACTTTTCAAACACTGACAGCAGCTCATTCACTAAATCACCTCCCCGTCTCCCGGTCCAACGTTTACAAAATACGTTACATCCCCGTCGCTTGGGTCCCTTGCATTACCCTCAGCTTCATCCAGTCAAAATTTCTGGCACTCGGCTTGGTATTGGATCTGAACGTTGGATGACCCTGGTATGAATACGGTATCGTTGCCATATCACTTTATAATCCGAACCTACTGACCTCGCTGAACGTGCGATGAATACAGCAGCTGGACGGTTCATTTAAATTTTTCGTGTTGTTATCTCTAAAACAAACTCTATAAGATAATTTAGGCATTCCGAAGCCGTGATCGGACTACAAAGGAAAAGTCTCTATTCTGCTATATAAATTAATTTTTGATGAAGAAGGTTCTTTCGGACCATTCGGTAAGTAGTCATGTCTCGCATAATTCTTCCACAAACCAGATGTTTTGATTTCACGATAACAGATTACTTGTAAGGGCACAGATTCAACATACATAAACTATACAAGCTAACACCAGCGACTGACTGCACACAGTGTCCAAAACAAAGACATAAATATGAAACGCAACACCGAGAGCGATAGAGGCACGCGAGAGGTGGAGACCGTAAGTGACCAGACCTGGACTAGCTGTACAGAATGGAAAGGGAAGCGCAGGTGAACGAATATCTCAACACTGGCTTATAGGCCCCGCATTTTTTTTGCAAGTTGGAGGTATGCCATCCAAGCCCTTTACATGCCTGGCTACCGCATCTGCTCTGGTAAACAAGAGCTTGCATTTCGGACACCTAAATGAGCGAGCGTTCCCGCATGACAGGCTGTTTTTTGTGTGCCGTTTAGCCTCTTGCTGGCGACCGAAGGTCTTCCCGCATTTCCTGCATCCAAATCGCCGCGAGGAATCCTGATAAATATCCTGGCAAAAAGCATTGATGATAAAGCCAAATCTGTCGGATAATGACGCCACCTGACTTACTTCGTCGAGTGGGGTGGCAAACCTCATTCTTGAGTTGTAGGGTGCGTGCCGAGTCGTTTCTCTTTTTGCAACGAGACTGACCTCATCGGTTACCATAACAGCCTTTTCGGCGGGGTGCTCGGAGACCGTAAATTGATCATTTGGGGTTTTTGAGTGTTTCGCCCAGGTGCCGGTGGTGCTGACAGCAAAGTCGTTGGCCTTATATATCCATTCATCGTCCGCAGTTGAATTGTTCATCTGCTCGGACGGTGCGTTATGGGCGTCGGAGCTGTCCAGGGACGATACCGGGCTCGCGGGGAGATGCAATGGTCCATCGGCGAGCATTGGGACCTGAATCGTGTCCTACAGATCATGTGAGCTAACGGCGACAATGGGTATTCGAACACAGACCTCAAACTCAAACTCAAACTCGTTCGCTGGAAAAGTCACCTCGAAGTTGGGAAACAGAGCTTCATCGAGAGGTTCACCAGTGCCGCCACAGTAGCAGATAGGATAGTTGATGTCGGTGATACATGGACAAAGTGGCGGCAACTCGAAGGGGATTGGAAGGTAAGGATATCTAGATAATTCGGTCGTAAATCTGCTTGGTATTCATCCCTCGAACATAGACTCACAAGTATGGTTGTTCCATGACAAAGGGAGACGGTCGCGTTGGTATGGGCTTTCGAGATGGTGGATAATGGGGGTAGTTACAGGAGGTAAAAGTTTGACTCTTTATACGCACCTGAGCCGAAACAGTACAAACACGCCTTTTCAGCATGCAGGTGCCACCTGAGGATGCCGGGCGGCACATTGGCATGCGAACGTGCCATTGAGACAATCTGTTTCTGGTCATCCCACTGTTCTGTTGATTTTTCTATCGCTGATGGCTTATTATGGTCAGAGTTGTGTACCGCTGGCACTCGTCCATGGTTTTATTTTGGTTTTACAAATACTTTCTCTAAATCATTGTCCTAGGATCTTGATGACATTGATGCCTTTTCTAGTGTTTCTTTGTTATCACGGTGCCGATACTGTTGCCGGTGGCACAATTCATGCAGGTTTCGTACGCCTCGTGTTTTGATGCACCCTGACTCACTGTGAAGGAGAAGCCAAGAACGCCCCAAAAAAGACTGAATGTGAAGGGTGTGGGAGGACAAGGAATGTGATACCGTGAAAGCAATAAATTATCTGATGGGCGCTCGCCTCATTGCAGAGTGGACAGACTCCGTGATAATAATCGAGGGACCTTCTAAGTTTGGGGCAGAAAGTAGTGGCGAAACAACCACATTGGACTAATACAATGAAATCAGTAGCAAATACTTAGTAAATTCGGGTGTTTTAGATGTAAACAACAAATGCGGGGGGCAACAAAGTAAAACAATAACAGTATTAAAAGAATGAGCGTGGGTGATAAGAGCAGGACTCCGAGGGATTGGACTGAAAGTAGATTTCTGGTGTAAGGAGAGATCGTGATCAGATGTAAGAGCTATAGCAGAGCAAACAGTAAACGCGTCGCAACAGCAAAACATTGTAGCAAAACAAAAAGACGAGTCTGAGGCGAGATACATTCCGTTCCAAAAGTCCAAAATGATGGAGGAATTGTGAATGAGAGAAGTAGTCAATTTTACCGACGCATAGCCGAACAGCGTCGTGGTGCAGAGCGTTTGCCATCAATTGTATAGCCCTGATGACGCTTCAGCGCGTCCTTCCTGGAGAAATGGTTGCCACATTTAGTGCAAACGAATGGCTTCTGACCGCCGCCGCAACCCATAGTCTGATCCGCATGTCGATGGGCATCGTGGGCGCGGCCAAAAGTCTTGCCGCAGCCCTTTGGACATTCAACACGGCGTGACATAGTGAGTTTGCTATATGGTTTTTTGTGTACGGACTGCCCAATGCGTTGGGAACGAAGACTGCTCCTGGAAGGAATGATTCTCCGTTTGGTGGGAACAGGATCGTCCTCACTCTCATTCTCGTCCTCGTCCTCGTCCTCGTCCTCATCCTCGACGAAAGGCCCTATTTTGTGCAGTTCTTTAGCCCAGCTGTCAGACTTGGCCCAGCCCGCCTTCCATGAGTCGGGCTCTAGACTATCACTGTCCTCTGTCTCGACCTTGGGGATAACATTTTGCACTGCCACCTGAGAACCACCTGCAGACCTCGACGAACCAATAATCATGCCTCTGTCGCTGTGATCTGGCTCCTCATCGGAGTACTCCGCGAATGAGGTTCCCTTGGTCATAGCGTTCTGTAAACGGTTCGATATTCTCCTCTCCGCTGCGTCAGAAACGGCGGCATGCTTCGCCTTCGGGCCGGATTTGGTATTCCGTTGCTTTGAAGCTAGGAACAGCGGTGTGGGACGCGGAGAGATAGTCAAAAAGTTTGATGACTTTTCGGGGGCGGGAAGAGAGTGTCGTCGACGCTTCTGATCTGGTTCGTCTGAATTGACGCCTTCTGCCCAGAGAGTTAGACGATGGGTTGGGTAGCGACGGCGGGTAGAACGACGAGTTAAACTGCTAGCATCAGCAGTAGGATTATCTACATCGATGATATTGTCATTTCCGTCGTCAGTTTGGTTTCCTGCAGTGGCGTCAGGTGTGGTGGAGGAGTTGAACGCCACACCAGGAACGTCGTCATCGATCTCGGTAAGGTCAGAATCGCTGAATTGATCCAAATCAACGATGGGAGGTGGTGATCTGGAAGAAGTATTGGATCGAGTGGATACATCCTCGGTCTTAACATTTGGCGTGGCGTTGGAGTTGGTGGCAACGGCGGTCGAGCTGGAAATGAGTGGACCAGACGATTCTTCGTTAGATCCGTGACTGAAATCGACGTTATCGGGGACATTCTGTGGAGCGGTGGGCAACTCGTTGTACCTGTGCTCGTGTAATTTTCAGGACTCAGAGTCGATCTGGATGGCAATAAACTTACTCGTCAACCTTTCGCGCCTCATTATCCCAGGTCAACTTTGTCGTCGACGGAACGACAGGAATAGCAAACATGGTGTGGTACAATTAAATAGACAACTGGGAAACTCTGGAGGGAGGGTGGCAAAGTGGCAGAGGAACGGGGGCGCAATGGATGGGCGGAGGAAAAATAGCGAAAGGACGGGCGCTAAGCGAGCTGTTGTGACACATTTGTACTTAATGTCGCCGTCCTGTACGGTCGTTCACAAACCTCCATGTCCGTCTCTCATTCACAACAGTGTCCTGGCTGTCCAAGGCTCAGTTGTCCCTCTCCCGTAGGGAATATTCCCCCAATTAGCAGCCAACGCCTCGTGGTATCGATGTATCACCAGAACCGAAAATCGACTCTGCGATACCGACACGCTCACCTGGATCACCATGGATAAACCAGCTGAAAGTGACGGTAGACGGCATTACAAATATCATAGGATATATACACAAACTATAGAGAGTTACAGGGGATCACTGGCGCAGAATGGTTACATCCGTTGGGGATCCGAATAACAGCAGGACCAAAGGGATCAAGCGACAAAACGCAATAACAACATCGAGACAGCGGTAGACCAAAAAAGTCAAGCATGGCATCAAACGGTATAACGTGAAGTACCTAGACCATAGCGTCGGGATCAGCGTCGCGGTCACTGCGACCACCACCACCGGGGGGGTTACGCCTCTGACTGTCCATCGTCCATCGGGCCTTCCCGCAAGAGCCTCTCTTCTCGTGCCGTATTCGGGCATCAACGCGTTGCAATTTCTGATGGCATGTCCTGCACCGGAGACTACGTGCACGGTCTGCGTCCATGTCTGTCGGTTGATGGGCCGGACTATTGTTTTTGTGTCGTGTCATATCTGCCTTTCTGGTGAAACACAATTCGCAGTCATAGCATTTTGCACATCCACAATCGGGGTATTTTATGCAGGTTTTGTCGAAGCGATTTTTCTTGCCCTTCGGAAGCTTGTTGCGACCCTTCGTGGAACACCTGGAGTTACGCTCAGAACTTTTGGAGGCGCCGGCCTTCCCTTTGCCAGTCCTTTTTTGAGCCTGCCGGCCTTTTGTGTCAATGCAGATTGACTGCTCGTCCTCTGAATCAGTGTAATCATCCTCTTCCGAATCAACACGGTCAGTCTTCCGACGTTTATAGCTATGTGGAACACTCGAAGGCCCAGCCTCGGATGCAGCTTCGAATTCCTGTTCGAGTCCATCATCATCCACCTCGGCGAGGGAATGTTTCGGGAGAGATGAGATTCTCGTCGAACGGCGATAATACGAAACCGGTGGCGAAGGACTACGAGGTGGAGGACTGGATGCTACGCTGGATGCTCGAACATTCGGACTGGCAACAGAAAGTGGGGATGGGCTACGAGCGGCGGAGCAGCATGCTTCGTCATCTGCAAATCGTGCAGTGCGATCGATGGGTGATATTGAGTCCTGATACATCAGAATCGGTGATGCGCTTCTGGAAGGTGAGTAAATTGATGCATCCGCTACTTCGTAGTCATCGGCCATAGCATCATCAGCGGCAGATGTGTCGGGCAAGTCGCTTTCATCATACTGAACGGGGACGCTCGATATGATGTCTGTCAGAGGCGAGTCGGTGTGGGTGATAGCAGTCGAGGTCGCACTTTCCGAGACCTCCTCATAGTACAACTCCGGGCTGGAGGCCCGGTATCCGGAGATCACGGACAGAGGAAGACAGATATTGGAATGTTCGGCAGGCAGTGTAGACGCAGAGCGGGACGACTGCGCAGACAGAGAGGGCGATGGCGACGATTCGGTGGTAGAAAGTGTTTGGAATACATTCCTAATGTTATGGTGTTCAAACTGGAAGCTTCGAATCAGCTTACGCGAGAGAACAGATGAAGAAGATCTCACCCCAACCTCATCCTCGAATGCGTGCCTATCAAGTGCCTCGGAGACGCTGTCTACGGCTCTAGACATTCCATTTATATCGTACGGTGTGGGGTAACCGCCGGCAGGGTCGTACACAAGCCTGGAGCGCAACCGCTCGCAACGATTATCTTCTGGAGCGGTAGAATCATTGCTCTCGGTTGTCACAAAGTCGTCAACGGATCCGCTGCATCGATGCGTCGAATCAGCAAATGAAGCACATTATCCCCTCGCAGAAACAATAAACATACGCGTACGGGAGTCCGAAAATCTTATCCAGCTCATCGAACAGAGAGGGAAGGTATTCGTACATGGTAGGAGGACGGTATGATCTGAACGGTGCAGGGCGTTATGTAGAATCGATTATGCGCGATATAAATGCCCTTTTGTATTTCGCGCATCGGTAGTTATTAGTACTTGTTTGAAGTTGTAGGTCCCGATTGCATGTCCTTCTATCCCAAAGTGGTAAAACCAAGCCCCAGACGGACTTGTCCTAATCTCGGCCGAGCTTCTTCTCCAAGATTTGCAATTTATGAAAATGCACACAATGGAAGTCGTCCTTCGTGAGCCAGCATAAAGACTTCGGCGAGTAATATTTCCCATCATTTGGTGTCATAGTCGACAAAGATGCCAGAAGATCAAAGGCAAAGGCAAGGGAACAGGATTCATCTATTGGAGATGGAAACCGCACAAGCGCAATTGCCATTCCGGTGGCCTGCCGGACAGCACAGGACTCGCATATTAATTACCGGAAAATCCATATGCTCTGTTCGAGGGATGAGTGAGATAAAAAGGGTAAATATCTGCTTTTTCGTAGCACGTACCTGGATCTACGCTGTTTCGCAATGGAAGTGAACTCCAAAGAAGGAGCTACTCTATCGGGCTTTCTGACATGTCAGATCTCGCAGATCGTCCGGAGCGCCCTACATTACAACGGCTTGGGGACATAATGACCAGGCGCCATTGTTATAGCTTTAATAATAGGATAATGCACAAGCGACGAGAACAAAGGCCAAAATCAAAAGGGACGCGCCTCATGTCCACGACACCTGTGTACGTTCGGGCGATCACGAGGGGCTGCCAGCAGTGTCACGATCCATTCTCCTTGGCGATGTTACTTATTCTATCGTGAGGCACCTTGTGCTCCGCCATGCCGCCTTCGCGCGTCGCCTTCGTATATCCCCTTTCCAGGCATGCCGAATTCCCTTCTTAGCGTCGATCGTAGCCCCACTACCACCTGATAGGAAATTCTGTGGTATGCAGACAGATATCCGACGGCTAATTTTGAAATAAATGGAAGGGAGTTGGTTCGGTGTTTAATATTTTCCCCGGTCGTGCTTAAGAAGAAAGAAAGCTTACACTTCCTATCATTTCTGTGGCTGTACTGATGCGTATGTACGGGCTCCATAGCTCAAGCGCTGCTCCGACAGCGGCAGGTGATGATTTTCTGCGGAAAGACCAAGTGTCGCACACTGAAGAAGGAAATGCGCGTCACTTGGGTGGAATGGAAACGACATCTGATCGCGTCGATGGGTCCACAGGCGGGGCAGCGCTGAAACACATGTGCTGGTTTATTGTCCTCGTTTTCCCCCAACAATTTGGCCAGCCTAGCTTAATGGTGGAAAGAATGCGAACGGACGGCAGATGAATGGCGGCAGATGCCAGGGCCGTCGGGTATTCGGGTGGCTCGGAGGGGAGGCGGGTAAACGGTGGTATCAAAGGGTGGAGAAGTGTTGCTTTCTTCGTGATGAGAAGGTTTTAGTGGGTATGGAATGTACGGGGATGAGGAGAGTCCACTCAATGGCGTGATGGTTGAGGGCCTTCGAATGTGCCAGCATATCATCGGTGAGGTTGACTTACCACAGGGTATGTGACAAGTCAATCCTGCTCTCAAGTGCCTGATGTCCAACTCAGATGACGATATCCTGCACCTAAACCACTCGACAACAATATTTCCGACACTTCTAATGGTGGGTGGAAGAGTCTAGTTAGGACTAAGAAGACACATCGCTGTTGCTGGAAGTGGGTCCTCGCAGAATCGAGATTTGGGTTGACAGAGTGATGAGCGCGCGTTACGTTACGCATCACGATCGCTTTCTGACAGGTTCTGACATCAAATTTTGTGAAATGAAACGTCATGGTGTTTAGTATATTTCCCGGAGGTCGCGGTAGGTTGAGAGGCTTACGATGTAAAGTTGGCGTTTTTCCATATCTTATTTACTGCACCTCAACGTGAATTGGGCAGTGGCAAGAGGTAAAAGAGGTCGGACGGCGGTAACAAATCCCTCCCCAAAGACGAGGGCAGCCTTGGCTGGTTAGATTCGATCCATTTTCTGTAGGTCCAAAATATGCAATTGGTCCCTAATAGCCGCAGAGTGCCTGTGCAATAATTGACGGATTTTGGGAGCGTGGATATTGTCGTCTATCAGCGGAGTTGCGAGGTGTGGAACGTTGGATAACGGGTCAGAGTAGTCTCCCTCACAACGGCAGAATGTTGAAAGTTGAACGTTGAACGTTCGTACTTCTATGGCGTAAATGGCCCCTCCGCGACACGATCACTGTGTACTGCAGCAAGGCTCACGTGAGGATGCCACACAATATCTAAACCTTTCGCTCGGGTCGCCGGAAAAATTTGGAGCTCATATAAGTATAAATTTCCGAGACAACTGGTTAAGTTATGCATATGGATGGGTTTGTGTCAGCACCGGCAACAGCGTTACTCGACGTGACATTTGCTTCGACCGCTTATCGCACTCAAAGAAAGCACAAGTAAGAGGAGCAGTATGTAGTATGTACATCATTTAAGCGAAGTTAGACATCACAGATAGATGGAGATAAAGTTAATAACACATGGATGCATAGTAAGTGTGCTGAAGCACAATAATGTGTGGTGCCGTGAGAGGCCTGGCACGTTCGGCGCTGATATGTAGAATCTTTCCACAGGTGGAACTGGAGAAAATGTGGTTAATGCGAGTGCACCTCAATTTCTGATACTTCAACAGGACTGTGCGACGGCTGTA
>KN833030.1:2162-39062 GCA_000827315.1 Piloderma croceum F 1598 | reverse complement strand
GTATGACGGAATGCCGGGTGAGGAGGAGAATCCATCACGAAGTGGTCTCCTGGGTACTGGTTTAACACGTTGAGCGGCGTTGGTAGATAAAAATTGTTGACACTTCGTTGTGCGTACGAACGTGAGCAGATGCACATCAGTCAGGAAATAATGCCAACTGCACTTACTACGTTGTTTGATTGCCCTGAACACCATTGAAGATACTGTGTCTCGTATCGGAATTCAGTGCGGTTGGGAGGATGTTGATCGGCTGAGTGGGGTACGGCAGCAACCCAGACGACGATAGTAGTTCCGGAGGCTTTGGAGGTAGTGGGGGTGGTGAAGGTTGTGGGGTTGTTGCAAGTGAAGGCGACGGTGACTTTAGAAGGTGCGGGGCTAACAAATGGGGTCGTACAGACTCTGTAAGCTGCGGGGAAATTGAAGGTGGCGGTGGGGTGTGTAGGAACTGTGGGCATTGCAGCGGTTGCGGGGACACTGTCGGGTGTCGCAGAGGCTGCAGTGACGACAGGAAAATCGGAGGTGGCGGAGGCGGAACAAGGTACGAAACCTGAAGGGGGCGTGGGTGGTGCTGAGGTTGTGGGGGGTTGGGAGGGTATGGAGCTGGCGGAGGGTGAGGAGGTGGCGGCGGGTATGGGGGAGACCACAGATCAATTAGAGGCGGTGGGGATAATGGCAGCGAGGGAGCGTGCGACGGTCGCGATGATTGAGCAGATGGAGCGACCTCCCTCCTGTCCTGATGCTTGAAGTTGCGTAACAGCATCATTTGCTCTAGTGTAACCTGCTCAAACATCCCTATAGTATAGAACGTTCGTTTGTCCTCCTCCATCTTCTGCTCCTCGGCTATGACCTTGACTAAGATCAGAGATCCCATACAGAAGCAGTCAAGGAAATTTTCACGCATACCTCTGCCTTGTCCTCACTGTCAGGACACCCCTTCACGGAGTCCCTGTCATCATTTGGGTCCCTTGGCGTGAAAAATTGCTCTGTCGTATTCAAAATCTCACCCGTGTCATTCTTAAAATCAATAGCGAGGATGCTACCAGAACCTAAAAAAACCGAAATTAGTCTTAACAGTAAATCTTAAATTTGTAAGACCGTTACAACCATAATTAGTTGGTACACGGTCCCTCAGAGCAAACACAGCTGGATATAATTCTCGACCCTCAACGTGCTCCCCATCTTCAGTCGCAGATCTATTTGCTAATACAGTGAGAATAACAGTGAGATTGGGTTGCAAGCACTAACCTTGGCTTGCCACAGTCTGCACATCTCCAAGTACGTTCGTGCAATTCCTTGCACAGTAGAACAAAGTGTTTTCGGACTCGAGCGGGATTGTGACGGTCTTCTTCACGCGGCAGGGCCCGTGAATGCGAGTGGTCATTAGGACCTGGTGAAATTTTATACTGATGATGGTTATGGGAACAAAAGATGGATAGATGGTTGGATGCTGGACTGCTATTTATTGCGACGTGGGTCCGATATTACTTAGAGCTGCCGCAGTTGGTGACCGATTAGGCAGCTCGAGTCACCTCGAGTTTGCCCCAAGTTACCTCGAGCTGCGATTGTACCATCTCCTGACATTTTCTTAATGGCGTTAAGTAGTTGCCTGTCGCTTGCAGACTTGACGAATTTGACAATGCTAGTGACTCCGAATAGTTCTATAGACTAATTATGCAACCTCAGATGAGCTGTCGAGGTTATGATAATATTCAAAAAGTAACACGCAAACAGGCGCTCTAAATTTTTTTGCTCAGGCACAACCGGAAACGATGACTCGAGTTGTGTTTCACCCTTGATCACGGAAATTGGCAACAGCTGAGCAGCTCTAGGCTCCTCTCCCTTATTTTATATATTTTTCAACTCGATCGGGAAACTCGTACATGAATTTTGCAAGGCGCTGTATGTTTGTAAAAGCCAGGTGTGGTTGGTTAGAGGAGACAACGGCTGAACGTTGAAAGTCGAGCCCACATATTTGACTTGAAGCTAAGTAAACGGCTCCGTTGATAACAGTATACCGCCATTCGGGGAAATCCGTGCGCTGCTACTTAGACCTGGATGACAGTTGGGACACTCTGTCTCTCGCTGTCTCTCCTCTGGCTCGTTATCCACGCAGTCCACAATGCACGCACACACAAAGCCCATGTCCCTCTCCTCCCAACCACTTCTCCCCATCTCCGCGCGAACTCACAAACCCATATAACCCTCAAACACCTCCACATCCACATCCAAACAACAGCATGGAACCCAGCACACGAGCGACTTGCTGCTCTGCTTGCGAGTAAACATTATGGGAGGGTGAAAAAGGTGTTGATCGCCTTTTATGATTTAGGAGCGGGGATGGGCGTTGTAGGGATGGGTGTGGGCGTTGGTGTGCTTTTGTGGACATTTTGGGAGTTGGTGGTTGGGTTAATTGGAAGTGGGGAAGTGGGTCGTGAGGTCGTGAAGAGGACGATGGAGGCTACAAGGGTCGTGCAGACTGGGAGGGCTTCGTTACTCCAGCCCATAGTAAGTCCCCATATCTTATCTTATCTTATGCAGGCTTTAACCCCAATCGTAACTAACTACCTTCATTCATAGATCCCTGGCGTGACAGTCCCACTCACCCACCTCCCGTTAATATTTATTTCTGTGTTTGTCTGTCAGATCATCCACGAAGCAGGACACGCTCTCTCCGCCGCTCTGTAAGTCCCCCCCCCCTTCCCTTTCCTTATACGCAAGCTAAACTTCATCTCCAGCGAACAAATACCCCTTATCGCAACAGGGCTCTCCTTAACCCTCATACTCCCCTCCGCATTCGTTACCTTCCCTTCTCCCCCCAACACCCTCTCATCCGCCGGAGACACACAAAAACAAAAGTCCCTGGCACGGATGAGACTCGTCGCTGCTGGGGCGTGGCATAACCTCGTCTTCTGGGGCGTGTTGCTCTTCTTTACGTGGGCGTGTCAGGGATGGAGTGGCGGGTGGGGGTATGTGGGGTATAAAGATATGAGTGGGAAGGGGAGGGTTGTGTTGGGGTTTGACGAGGTCAGTTGGGCTGGGGCTCTTGATTTTGATATGCTGTTTATTGATACGTTTATTGGGTGCTGTTATAGGACTCCCAGTTACGCGACCACCTCCCCTTGGGTGCTGTGATTACGAAATTAGATGATGTCCCGTTGGCGCGAGGGAAGGTACGGGAAGGAAATGGGCGTAATGAGGTGGAGGATGTATGGAGTTCGTATCTTGATGGGACGTATCGCCCGACTGAGTGGGAGAACGAGAATAGGGAAGGGTGGTGTGTGGATCGTGCATGGTGGATGGGTAGGTATTCCATTATTTGCGTGCTTCCTCATGGGGGGTGTATTAATTAACGTGTTTATTCGTTCGTAGATAAACCTACAGCATGCTGCGACGACCACCACCGCACCACCACTAACGAACCCACTGAAAGCAGAGGTAGTACCCCGCTTCTATACTGTTTCTCTTCCCTCCCTACACCGGCTCATGGCCAATCACGCGACAAATGTCTCGATCCTATACCCCTCCTAACGAACCCGTACTCTGATACGAATAGTATCGAGGACCATAATTCACCAACACCACCGCTAGGGACGCGAGGACGGTGTTCGTCTTCCAATCCGTGTGGAGGTGGGGAGGAGTGCGTGCGATTACGTGAGGATGAGCGGATTTTGAGGATTACTTTCCGGGATGATCCAGGCGGGAGGGAAGAAGTAGTGTTATGGAGTGGACCGAGGGTGGAGGTTTTGGAACAAGGTTCGTGTTTACTGATTTTTGATTGTCGGTGTGGAAGTTAATTTTGTGGGATAGTGGAAGTGGGGACTTTAAGACCTCGTTTCTGGTTCTTGCCGTTAGGTTTACCAGGTGCTGTTCGGGTTTTCTTCAAGTGCGTCACTTTGCTTTATTCTCAACCAGCGGTTCAATTTACTCATCGATGCTTCTCTCTTTTAGTTACCTCCAGATGGCGACTCTGTCTTTATACATTTTCAACCTCTTACCATTGCCGTTCTTAGATGGGACGCAGCTCCTTGATGCGATACTTGATTTCATTTTGGTGTCTGTCAATGGGTCTGGTTCTTACTCTGATACGATTGACTTGGAGGCATTGGAGGATGGGAGAGGGAGAGGTGGAAGGATGAGGGGGAGAGACGGACATGCGAGGTTGAAGTATTGGATAGGGAGGATAGTCAGGGCTGCGACGCTAGGGTTGTGTACAGGTTGTGTAGGACTTGGAGTGATTAATTTGATGGTTGGTGGTTGAATTTGCTGTGTGAACTTAGGCAATGGGCATCTCATTGCTCGTACGATATGTGGTTTGCCAGCCGGCGATGGTGTGATTATGTGTGTATGGAGGGCATGAAGTTTTGGTGTGTATACGCATAAGGTGAGTGAATATCGGCCCTATGCTGGCTGGCATCCTATATCCCATACACCTATTCTCTCTCTCGCTACATACGGGTTCCTTCCAAAGAAGCACGAGCACCCGCCGTTTACTTCTTCGTTGTTTTCCCGATCTCCATTATTGCCAGACCTTGATGCAAAGAAACGTATCAGCGTCAACCCAACCAATTGATAGCAAAAAATGCGGAGCCGAAAAAAGGAAGAGAGAGACTCACCAGGCGGAAGACTCTGCTGGAGCTTCTCCGCCTTCTCTGGGTCATCGAGGGACAGTGTGTAGAGGTACCGCGAGCAGCGAACTTTGAATTTCGTCTTTTGTTTGCCATTTGGTGTTTTGGGTGCGATTTTCTTTATGCGGGCCTCTGGTTCATCGGACAGAGGGTATGCAGAGAATGATAAGAGATGGTTAGGAACGAGTGGACGAAGATTCTGGAGTTAGAACTCACGGGAGGCATCTTTCCGCTGAGTGATCTCGATGAACTTCTTGATATCACGAATTTCCTTGGGCTAAAGGGCCATTTGTCAGTCGGGTTATAGGGAGAAAAATGGGGTACACTTGCCATGGCGAACCGTGATTCTCGAAGTCAGTTATTTGTGGGTGCGGTTGTGGTCGAGAAAGTTGTCGGATAGGTTTATTGGTGCCGGACTGTACAGTTCATTTTTCCACGGTTATAATTGTGGGTTCCACTTGGGTTCCACCTTCAACATCATGTCGTACTTGATATTTGGGATATCTTTCAGCGTATTTTCTATTTGGTCGGGTATCAGCTCGATAGAATGTTTGCGTTACGTGCTGCATAGCACATGCTGATTTTGCATGTTGTGCCGCTGCAGCATAATCCTTTCCCTCTCTTTCACTCCTTTCTTTGTGCAGATGTTTCTGTGATCTCACTAGTCGTACATCTGGCTTTCCATTCCATCTGCCATTGCCACGATAAGTAATTCGATCGATTTCTGGCCGGCAGGTGGTAACTGGAAAATGATGAACGTCCAGTGATATCTGGGCCTTTCGGAGGTCACTCATCTCTCAGGTTTGATGAACCTGCTCGCTGTTAACTTTTCTCCCCCGTTTTCGGTTCTACTCTTTGGGAATACATTCTCGACGTCTCGACCGACCATTTGGTTGTTATCCCTTATGGAACTGCATTGTCCTATGCGCGTCTTCATGATGCCCTTGTCATGGTCAGAGTACTTATTGGACGAAGCAGACGCTACCGCATGACCATCGAACATCAATCATTCGCGCTGCCGTTTTCTGATACGCAGAAGCGCACCGAACCCAACCCCGTAGACAACGTCGGCTGGGAATAAAAATTACTTCGTGGACTCGCAAAGCAATTTTAAAACGGATTTATGCAAGGTTTGTATCCATGTTTGCGCCTGAACTATTTATTATTGAAGACAGCTTGACCCGGGTCTATAGTACAAATCGAACTCATTTTACATTGGCCATGCCAGCTACAATCTTGGGTTGCGTCCCATTGCATTGTCACTCATTATTTGAAAACTTCATCTGCATTTCATCGATTGCGAGAAGTCCCGCGGCTTTCTGTGGCAGGTGGAGTGTGGTTAATTGATGGATGAGCGTGCTTGATCTCCGCCTAGCTCGTTGGTTCTTACAATATAGAGGGCGTCAATTGCGCATGGTGCACAGGTCAACCGGTTCAACGAACGTTGAACAGTCAGCAATCTCTACAAGGCTATACCATAGCCATTTGCCCTGGCACTCAGATTTAGTCGAGTTATTTGGATTGTCCGGCATACATCAAGGATCCAAGCATTGCATGGAGCTTGCTCTTGACGCCCCTACGGAGTGTTCGTCCTCCATCATCCGACCTTTCCAACGAGCCATTATATCATGGCATCCCTATCAGAATTGTCGCGAATTGGAAATGGGATCTTGGATGGAACGGAAATGTGTGGATTCAAAGTGGGTCACCAGTCTATATGTAGTGATATGGACACTCTTGAACTCAAACGAGCATTGCTTCGGATAGCCTCAGCACTAATGTCGACATTAGATCAAGTAGAGCAGGATAAGATTTCCACCTTTACAGTAACCCGAGATCATCATATAGGTGAAAGTCTTCCGGCCTCGATCCTATGACGCCAGGTAATTGGAACTCGTGGTTGTTTCCCATGGCTTGAAATTTGATAATGATATATCAGAGTACATAATGAAACACGTGCTATGAGTACAAACAGCGGTACAGACGTTCGGAAAGCGACAGCAATCATAATAACATTTCTGTTCAGACCGTATACTGGGAGAGCGGCATGAGCCACAGCAACGCATATAAAAGTCAGCAGCAGCAACGTACTTGTACAACCAATGAAGCGGGGTAAGGTGAAAGTCGACCTTGCGGATCGATGTAGACCCGCTCTTGGTAACCATAGTGAGACTTCTGCATAAAACTACTTTGTACGATGATCAATGGTTGGTTGAAAATGATGAAATCGCTACGCACCGATTAAATTTGCCAGACTGGCCTGGCGCCCTCCGTAGGTCCTTGAGATTGAATATAACTCCAAGCACTTGCGTGATGGTCTGAAATAAACATATTTGTTCTCGGGATCAATCCAAAGACACAGAAGACATACAAGCTCAAAGAAGCGCGTAGAGAGAAGACTATCGTGGAGAGCCGCAGGTCCGTCAGCCTTTTCATTTGTGTTACATGTTGCTCAGCTTACCCATACGGTTCAATGCCTATAATCCCAGCGTTCTCAACCGGCGTCCGATTATAAACCGGATCACGTCCGAAAACATTCTTCTGCAAAGTAGCGAAAGTATCAGTTGGCTTCAACCAATTTGAAATTTCGGGGCAAGGAGCGCACATCTAAGTTGGCTTCAGCCACACATGCCACGACTCGATCCCCCGCCTTTACTTTCGTGCCGCCACTGAGATGCGTGTCGGCAACAACAGTCCGAATGACTCCCGAGACCTGCCGACAGTTATGAATGTAGAGACGTGCAAAATTTCAACTGAATCGACATACCAGAGGATCAAGCCCTGAAATAATCGCATTTCAGCAACGTAATCCGATGCACGTGAAAAAGAATAGACATACTCAGAGCTTCACGCACGTACACCAAGATCCTTGCTTCAGATTCTGGTGTGCGGAAGGTCGATAGTCGAGCAATATCTTGACGAGCTTCCGTTTGGTTCTCATCCAGATAATAGTTCACGACATGTGCAACGGCCTTGGAGTAGAGTGCAGTCGTGGGGACCACTTCGGAGAACAGACTCGCTGCAATCTGCTCGGCAGGATGGGTTCTTCGATCTGCCAGAAGCTGTTTAAGGAAGCCGTCGCTGTTGTTGCGGCCTGCCAAAAAGCCAATGAGAGTGTCGGAGATACCATCGACAGAGAGCTGAATCGCAGGTTATATAATTAGATCAGCAAATAAGATATATGCTCACAATGCTGCCAGAGAGCCTCAAAAGATGCCCTTTGATACGTTCAATAAAATGCCTTGCTGTCTTATGTGAGGCTTCGCGAAGACGCCAGTCGTTGCCAGGATCGGTGTTCATGTAAACATAGCTGATCGCCAATGAGATAGAGACGTAAGTAGAATACTCATACTCACTTCCCGACGTTGGCAAAACGTTCGTAGAGATGCTGATCCGTGTAAATGCCACGAGGGTTGTTTTTTGTCTTCATCTCGAGACCGAGCTGACAGAGACGTCATCAGAATGGGTATGAGAACCAAAATGTGTGCGCACTATTTCGTCTGCAAGCCAGTAAACCGGCAGTAGATTGATCACATCCTTCACGATGTCAACGTATTTCAAAGCCGAACCGACATGTTTAATGGATTTCTCTCTGATCAGAAGGACACTCATGTACTGGAAGCAATGGACCCAAGTCCGAATGTTTTGATCAGAGAAAAGAAGTTTTTGGACCTGAGGAGAATGCATCAGCAACAGAGAGTATGAAGGATATGTATATGATTGACTGTTCGCTTGTATAATATAACATCGTTCGTGATCTTCTTGATCTTCTCGTCAGATCCAGATTGGAAATTTTCTGTGTCGACTAGGACAGTGCCAACATCTTGGTAAGAAGTTGCGACAATTAAATCCTTTGGTGCCGCAGGCCACGACCAATTGTACTTGTGGACTGGGCTTTCTGGAAGTTTTGCGAGACTGTCCTTGGCGAAAGGCGGAACGAGAAAGGGGAAAAAAGCGAAAGCCGAATCAGCCGGATAGTAATCTGGCAAAGTACGAAACAACAGCTTGGTGAGCATGCCAGTGTATGATCCATCATCTTCGCCGAATTGGCAGTCCTGGTATCCCCAGGAAGTATAATTAAATGCTTGCATGCAACATGAGGTCAGCGACGAGCCGATGCAACCAGATATTCAACTTACGAGTAAAATCAACTGTCAAAAATCGATCACCGCGAGTTAGACACACGGCGTCCGCGAGAATCGCCCGTGAAATAGAGTATCCTGGGCATAAGCCTGCACCGGGCATCGGAAACTTGGTTTCTTCCGCTTGCAGTCCGACCTGATGTACGCATTTCAATATGGAATCGCTAGGAGGAACAAAGAACCCACATGTAGTTCGAGATTGTCGATGTCAGTATAAAGAGCTTCGGCAGCGGTCTGCAGAAAAGTCGGTTATCGGACTATATTGTGTATGTAAAAGCGTTCCTACATATATCTCCGGGTTGGGATTCCACTCCTTGAAGTTCGAGTACGCTGCAGGATTAATATCAAGCAACGTGTCAAAAATGGGTCGTCAGAGACGTACGTCGGAGTCCCATGAACTTCCTGAATTCATTCAACTGCGAGACATGGTCAACGTCTTCTGCTATGGCTAAGGGTAAGCGATAGCATACCGAGCACGTTCCCCACTCTCTGCCTTGTTCAATGCTAAGAATTTCTACGACTCGAAGAACTTCAGGAGTTCCACGCGCTTGGAATGCAGCAGCAGACCACCCGGTCGCATTCTGTAGAATTTCTGCAAGAGCACCGTCATAAAATTTGCCGTTGCCGTCTCGTTTCAAACTGCGATGTCCCACGGTCAGATCGGCATGAAAAAATGGATGGATGATGCTTACTTTCCGAAAGTCCATTCTTTCACGTCTGCTTTGGGGGTTATTGTTCTTGCAGCATTGATCAAATCATCCACAGTCAGCTTCACAAGAATCAGAATGTATACCTAGAGATCGCTGAAGAAAACGTAAGGTAGACATACTGTGCTGAAGTCTTTGCCTTTGAAAATTTTGTTGAACCTTGCTTCAGTCCATTTGGTGTCTTGTTCAGAAATGCAGGCGTGCCATCTATACATAAGGTTAAATTCTATCGAAACTGTGTTCCCTTGTCCTTGAGGAACGAGTTCGTGGTCGAGTGCTCGAAAGGTCTAGCACGTGCCGATGAGAATCGGTGAAATACAGGATGGGTTTATTACTCACTTCTAGAGGGTTGAGACGCCACGAGAGGCCATCTCTGACGAGACCAAGGATTGCACCCACGTAGTCTCCTAAAATAATTTGCATGAAAAGCCCACAATTTACGAGCCGTGCACGATGGAAAATTTCATCGTCTTGAGTGAGGCATTTCTCTTTGTCCGTTGGGACCGGATTCTTCTTGTAGGTACCCCATTCATTGATGTCGAGGATTTTTTGTGCGACATACTGAAAATCCAAACGAAGTAAGTACTGCACAACACAAGAGTGAGATACTAACGTTGTGGTTGCGGTTAAAGAGAACTAAAAGAGCGCAGACGGAAGGAGGCATATCTAGCAGTCTGGCATCCGCAAAAACATCGTTCCACAGCATGCCAGTACCATCTCTCCTCCTAACGCTATTCACCTCTTGATCCGAGCGCCCGTAAAGGATGCTCAGGTCTAAATAACTGCTAGCCTGATTAATCGTAAAGTCCGGATATTTGGTATTAAAGATGCTGTGGATGATGAGGTCCGCAAAGGCAAAAAATAGACTAGATATTCCGCCTGGGTGAACCTCAAACTTTTCGCGTCGAAGAAGAGCATCGAAGACAAGTCCAGCATCTGGCAATGCAGAGGATGGGACGAAGTTTGTGGAAGGTACAGAGCGCGCATATGGGCTATTAGCTTGGCCCATGGTTGGAAAGAGGGGGTTGTAGTTCGAGCCGTCAGCACTGCGAAAAGCATATTTGACCTTTGAGGGAGGACCAACTGAGGACGCAGGATTCGGTAACGCGAGATAACTACTCGGAGGGTGGGGGAGGTCTTTGTAGACTGTTAATAACAAGTCGTTAATTGGATGTCGAAGACAACGAGAAAGAATAATTTCGGTGGTTATAAGTAGTAGAATAAAAACCCACGTATATCAATAATAATTTGCTGCAACTGTGCGGCTAACGTAGAACCGTCGGGAAGCCGTGCCATCAGCGTCAATAGGTCCTCGAGCTACAATATACAAGTCAGGTCAATATAACAATTCATGTTGAGAAAAATAGAATTTACTTGCCAGAAATTTACGGTCATCAAGGCCGACTGTACTCAAGTGCTTCGCCGCATCGATGAACGCAGGCTATACATAGGTTCATTGAGAACTGCATCGTTCGACCACGGACATAGAACTCACGATATCTGACGGCGAGATTGGAGACCCTCGTTGAACAAGATTCTCCAAATCTTTAACTGCTTTCGTCAAGAGGTCAGACGTCGACCGACCCCCGTGGAGGTCCAAAGGTTCCCGGCTCCTGTGAAGAAGGGTGGCCTCCCTGCTAACAAAGCCAGACATGTCGATTAAGGTTATGGGATTGGCAATTCAAGGGCGAGTCGAAAATATTATGGATACGACAAGGTGAGATACTGGTAGGATTGAAGAGGATGGGTAATACTTTTTGGGAGCCAGATTAGAGTGCTATAAGTAACGAGGCACAAGGCTGGCCGTGTCGACGGTTGTGCGGCTTGGCCTTGGCCGTCCCTGATTTCTATCGCGTAGTAGACACTCGGGACATGAGGTCAAGCGATCGGATCACGATGTAGATACACGCCGTGGTGGGTTGACACGATGCAGCTGGTTATCTCCGCAGGTAGCGAAGTCCAAGCACGGGGACCAAAACTCGCCGCACGCGATCGCGCGACTTCTTTGGTTTCAAGATCTTTCAAATTAACATGTATTTTCAATACTGGCATCAAGTTTCAACAGCAGTCGGCAATTCGACAACCCGCTGGTATGATCGGAATAAGTATACAAGGCGAGTTAAAAGAGTCACCAAAGGTGCGGCTTCTTATGAATAGGGCGTCTTACTATTATTAGGATTCAACATATTCAGGACTTGGAAACACTGGCCCACGTATAGCTACAACAGGTGGGAGATTTCGCTCTGAACAAGTCCGCATTTAGGCTTTCCCATATCAATTGTCTTCGTGCACACATACTAGTGTACTAATTAGAGTAGTAGTGCCAGTGCCGGTCACAGTGTGCCCGATGGAGACATCGATATTAATGTCACCGGTGTCGACACAAGCAGCTGGGCGGCCAATTTGGCACAGCCAGGATCAATGGAACTAAATCTAACAGCATTGTCGTTTGTCGTCTGTGATCGAGTGCATCGCGAGAGATCCAACAGCTTGTACATTGCTTGATGCGTGATAAGTATTATTCGGTATCAGAAGGTATGAGTGGTACCATAGTACCATCAAGAATGGCGGAAAGTGTGCAGCTTCACATGATTACACAGCATGAATTTTGCTGTGTCAAGAAACGCCCGTAAGCAATCTATAATCGAACCAAATGGAGGAACGAACCTTCTTGGCTGTCTTATAGAATGCTTTACTCTGCATCGATAGGGCGTTTGATCTTTCAACAAGATTATCCAACTTCTCACCGCGCTGCAACACTGACTCGATTGTTTTATGCTGCAGAATTATACCCTTAGTAACAACGCACACGCCGCAATCAAAAGGATGGACGGCATACCAAAACAATCTTAGTCTCATCTAACTCCTGCTGCACTTTCATAATAGCGTCCGCCTGTCGTGGATCTTGATACTTCTGAATGTAAGTGTTGATCTCGGGGAACGATATTGCAGACGGATTGCTATACGACGACTGGGAGACTTTGGACGCAAAATCATCTAGCACCTTGGTCAGAAGGGAGAATGCGGGCCTGACAGGATACTCTTGATCTGTTATGATGACGCCTGCAGAGACTCTGGTCAGTCAATCTCACTAACAGACTGACGCCAAGTGAGGCACATACCTACTAATTGCTCTGCGCCTCCACGATTGTACACATGCGCAGTATAGTTGTTCTCCTGGACACTCTGGCGCTGTGTTTGAGGAGTTCGTTCTGCGACTGTTTTGGAGAAGAACGACATGAATTCGCCGACCGAGCCTTTCTGGTAAAAAGAGAAAGACGAAAGATCGGATGCAGCGCTCAGCACTGTCGAAGTACCATTTGGTGGGGCGAGGATAACAGACAGCGAATAAACCTTCATCGTTGTGCAAAGGCAAGGGGCAGTTCGTTCAACGTTGCACCACAAAGACGGAGACAATATACATAAACGTGTACGGATTGCCCAATTCGGTCACGGCTCTACGCATAATTCACTCCTTTTTAACAAACGGCGCTACACTCTTCACTTTCTCTTCGCCATCTTGTGTGCCCTTGAACAAATCCTGAAGCTCCTTGAAGGTCAGGAACTTGTGATCTTCCCAATGGAAACCGGGAGTCACAACTTCAGTGATGAGACAACCCGTGCGGTCCTTGGCATCCTGTGTTGTCGCAGCCTCCAAATCTTCGGGGGGGATTCTGGACATTTTCCACACACCAGTCCCTACAAATAGCTGACGCTGCTCTCCTGCTGTGACGTTGGTTCCCATCACCTTCTTTTCAATCACAGGTGGGCTGCCAGGCGTAATGAGTGTGTACTCTGCCCGGCCCTGATGGAGAACGTGGTATGTCTGAAAATTTATGAGATGGTGAGACGAGCGTTTTGAATAATTGTCATACCACAGATTTGTTCTGTGATCATGACAGTCAAAAATGGCTACACTGGGATTAATTGTCACGCACCATGTGGAAAACACCTTGGGGGTTGTCATAGGTCAACAAATAGAATATCTGGGTTGCCAGCGAGCGAGGTGGCGTCCCATCTGAAAACAACTTCAAACCATTAATTCGTACAAATACAGCATGCACTTACTGACGAAGGGGGTGGGGACCTCTTCTTTCTGCCTGTCCGTTTCAGCAAAGTATCCTATACAGCTCGTCAGACATTCCGTAAAACCTATCACCGGGAATCATTTGCGATGGGCACACATACCTCCCTCGGGGTGCTTTATGAGCTTCAGATCTGAGATGAGCTCTTGGTTAGTAGATGGGTAGTCATACTTGGCCATGGTGGTCAGTAGTGATCTCGCTACTATTTGTCAGGTTTTAAGGCTATACGAGATGCAAACGCTCAATCCAGCAGACAGATTGCGTCCGTTCCCAGCGTTCGCTGTTTGCCGATACTTAGGCTGCTAGTAATTGCAAAGCACAAGGCCATACAGGAGTGGAGAATAGAAGCACTTCCCATTGGCTGATCGGATCATCGTGTCGGGTTCTCGTCAAGCGGGAACGAGGCGATAACGAAATTCCTGTGCACTCAGGTTATAAGGAGCATGTCCTCAAGGTTTTGCTATCCCTTGATGCCATCAAGGCCTTGATTATCCGCCATGAAAAATGGTAATTTTGAGGAAATGGCAAGGCAAGCGTACGTTGTTGACTGGGTGGCGGGTTGGTCGGCTGTCCTACTGGTTTAATTCGAATTGACTTCGGAAGTTTGTAGCCGCTTGCATGGCATGCCTGTTGTACGATCATGTACTTACCTTTGGACAGGAGGTCTGTGGCATAGATTTTGCTCATTTTGACAGAAAGATGATAAATTATCACAGGTTGAACGCATGTGGCCGTAGGTGGCACCTTCCGATTCGGGCCTCATGTTGATCAATTTGTCCAGGGCTCGATGCTCGATACCCAAACTTTTATTTTTTGCTAACCGCTACATCGTGGAACCAATGTTATTGTTCGTCTTGCTCGTCACTTTCTCAGTGGCTACTCCATTCACAACCCTTTTGTCAGGTTCAACAGTATCGGTGAAGCCATATTTCGTTCCCTGACCTACAATGGCTAACTGATCTCCCAGTGTCATCGCGTAACTTCCTGTCAATCCCTGTGAGTATCTTGTGGAGTCAAGATATTAATTTTGCTCATTCTTTAGCTGTAGTTGTTAGTCCAAGTCGTCTCCAGGACTCTGTCCCCGACTCACTGTTTTCAATTATGAAGCTGTAAATTCTATTTGCGATGGCTGGTTTGGTATTCCGTTCAGTCTATGAGTTTTGAAATCGTCAATGACAATCCATTCCCAGCACAATAACGGTCACAACAGCTGTTGTAGAAGGTTAGAAGATGTTTCTTCCGTGATCTAAGTTTCACTCAAAACGATATTCACCAGGAATTCTTGTCGCGCGTGTATGGGCAATATGTAAGTGCGTTGTCAACTTCCGAAATGCCAATCTGATAATCACGAATGGAAAAATAGATCGGACCCAGAAAACTGTCTTAGCAGCGACCATGTTCTTTTATCTGAGTATGATCTTCACCTTCGATTAACTTCGAAACCCATTACCCTTCTTTCTGCCTAGGTGGCGTATGCACCCTCGTTGGGCTAACTATCACTGACTATGCGGGAGAGTCCGTTTCCGGTGGATCTTTTGATCTCGTTTGCATTGCTGCACTCTGATCATGTCTCTAGCCGTCAATGACTTTGATGTCATGCCCGGCTGCTATTCAGCCAGTGTACCTCCGATCATTGCTGGCTATTGGTACGGTGTCCTTACATCGGGATTAATTCTGAACCCTCATTTATGAGTATAATATTTTGCAGGATAACGCCTGTTATCGTCGAAAGTAGGTGTTTTCCCGATTCCTCAACTCACTGGTTGAAGATTGTTACTATTGTCCCCTAAAATTAGGCGTACTGTTCGCATTAATAGCTGTGCGAGGATTTGTGTGGTTGAAAGACAAAGACAGAGTACCTGCCGCGCTAGTCCTACTTGTAAGCAAATCTCATTGGTATTCATCGGATATACACGACGGTCTTTCGGACAGGCCCGGGATTCGACGGTTTATTATATGGTCATATTCGGTCAGTACATCATTTACTTTTGGATGGTCCGCCAGGTGTTTAATTTTGGATATTTAGCACTGTTAATCGCCAATCTCTTCGTTTTCGAATATGGCCCCCCATTTCTTTCCTCTATGATGGTAACGTGAGTGGACCCTGCTGTACTGTCTCTCCTGTGCAATAACGTTTTTCTACTTGGTAGACCTTCTAACACCGCGGGTTGCATAGCGGTACAGACTTTCACTGCGCTCTGTCCACGGGTTCTAATTCGAACTATGTCAATTATGTTTCCCTTTAGGGTTCCCGCATGCTACTTAACCTTCGCGCATTAGCGTTCTCTAATAACGTACCAACAGATATGGAGACGACGAGGACTGGGCTCCACTTTGCACCACTCAAGCTTCGCAGACTCAAGCTCGAAGTCACCACGGGGATGGAGACATATCCTGGCAATACTTTAACCAGCGTACCATAGGAAGAACGGGCCGGAGATCGGGGGATATAGTCAGAGATCTACCATTCAACATAAAATTTTGGTTTTGTAAGATGATGTACTTAGGTAATTTGGTGCACTGCCAATATTATTATAAAAGGCAACAGCCCCTGTCGTTGCCAGGTTGCACTCGGAGCATCATCTTTGTCGCATCAATTTCAAGCTGTTGGGGTTTCAGGGATATATCGCCACACATATATACCTCGCGAGACCTGCATGATGGTTTCTTCAGGCTGCGCCCACCTTTTCAATTTGCCTCAGCGTGCATTTACCACTTCAACACTTGTCCTCTAAAATATATTCAAAGCCGTCGCAAATTTTAACGAAGCATGGTCTACGTTCGCTCTCGTAAATTTTGCTGCTGTCTGCCGGTCAGATTCGGCGTGTTTGTTATCGCTATCCTAGGCATAATTGGAGGTGGACTTGTCTCCGTGGCAGGGTGGCTGCAGATCAAGCAATTGTGTGGGTTTCCTTCCCCAGAAATTTGAAAATTTAGAAATAGATTGTATTTTATTGACAGCTCAACACCCGCTCGATCGCCGGGACGAGGTTGCGCTGTGGACTCAAACAGTCATGTACACCCTGTTGGCAATCCTATCATTTTTCGGGTGAGTGGCACTCGCTGAAAACTGTACTTATGTACTGACTTTTGTCTTGGCAGCCTGATAGGTGTGTTCAACAAAGCCCGCCCCTTGATCTCGCTATACTCGACGATGCTGTTTAGTCATCTTGGTGTGCCGAATTTCACTATCTTCTACTTTCTGTCAGTACTGAGGAGGCCTCTGTCCGTGGTCAGGCTTCAGCATCGCCACTGGCGCTTTTTTCCTCTATGCGCTGTTTCACCAAACCGGAGATAATGACATTCAGAGCTGCATCAATGGTTCGACCGACGACCTCAAGAAGCAAACTTGTCAGAAAGGATTTGAGGTCATTAGGGGAGTGATTGTCGGCGCCTTCGTCGTCATATGGTTGATCGAACTTTGTGCGTCTGACACTTCAACTATTATGCCCATCATCATGCCCATGCTTATAAATTTGAACGATTTAGACGGCTGCATTATTGTTGCGAACTACGTCGAGCAGCTGGACAACGAGGAAACGGCCAAGTCAGTCGTTGAACCAGCCGTACCTGTTACTACGTACAACAATTTTGCACCAAACTACGCGTTCGCCCGACCAGATCATTCTTATGGTCGCCAAGGAAATAGCAGTAATGTATGAGATCTCCAGTGGTTGGGTGAGCTTGTTGGAAATACGCTTGTAATCTTGGCAAAATACATGTTATTCAGGCATTTGGAAGCTGTTGCCCTATGCATGTGATGTTGTGCTGGAAATTCGAGTGAAGAAGATGGGAAAGTTCTCGTGAGACTGCGGAGTAAATATCCAAGAAATACCTTACTGGATCGAAATGCAAATACCTGTTGCAATTTGATGGCGGTCGTCAAACCGCGCACAGCCGCACGACGCGCACTCAGTATTAGGTTTGACAAGCGAAAGCTGACGCTGTCACAGTAAACAATAAGAGACTTAGAAATGAGCAGACCAGGGCTTTCCACAGACACAAAGTGTCATAAACGTTAAAGGAATGGCGTTCTAGTACAGATGAAGGGTGGTGAGCATTGAACCCAGGTTACAAAATGATAACAAAACTGTGCTCACGGACTGAGCAAGGAATCCGCCACACTGGCCATCTCACGTTTGCATATACCTGATATACAGGCCGATGTCTGGGGGCCAGTAGACGTATGAAGGAAATATTCATGGTTACACGCAACACAAAGGTGCCTTGCCATGGTAGGGATCTGAAAACTGTAAGCCTAACAAGCACATACTGGCGAGAGAATTCAATATGCACCAATTGTAAATTACCATCCAGATCTTGCATGATGAAAGACCGGAGGGGGGGATATGAAAGATAAAGGAATGGATTTACCATTCGGGACAGCATCTAGTGCACTATGATTTTCAACCAAAGACTCGAGTTTGCGTTGGGTAGCCGTCGATGATCTCGAGCTTGTCCGAGAACGCGTCATAACCGCATGTGCCACAGAATTTGTGTCCGCCAATTTCTTCAACGCATCTGGATAACCAGGACGACGACGAGCATCGGATAACACGACTGATACGGAGAAACACATATACGACAGGAAAACATCTTGGGTATCATCGGCGATGATGTGGTTAGATGTAATTCAGCTGGGGATAGCGCTGTATCAGCTCAGGCTCAAGAAACTCACTCGCCTCTAACATTCGATACACGTCATCTCGCTCAGCCGTTCTCGCATTGAGGTAAACATTCGCACGCGTGACTTGCTCGCGAGCCCAGGACTCCTTCTCCTGCGAGATCATAAATGATGAGATCTATGAGAGCCAACTGAACATGATTGTTGAAATTAGGAGCGATTCAAACACAGACCTATGAAGCATATAATTGAGCTCTGTTGATATGCTGGTTGGGATATTGACATCTGGAATTAAGAGCAACAGTCCCACTTCTCGCACGTAAGACAATAACAAAAATCGAACAGGGTAATTATCTGTGACATTAATGGCATCGAGATGGAAGTGCGGTTCGGCTTCCTTCTTTAACTCGCGAGCGGGACTGCCCCACACAACATTCGCACTGGCATTGCCGAGGTTCACGTTCCACTTGGCAGGCAAAGCTCAATTAAAACGTCGGGACGCCGTGTGGCCGACAGAGGTATTATAAAACGAAAGCGAAGACGCAGCCTGCTCTAAGTACATGTCAGGGTTAATGAGCTGGTCAGCGACTTGGTATGCCAAATCGGGACTGGTCAGTTGGTTCAACCGTTAAGCGCCCGTCCGCGAGGTTCAAACGTTGATCCTCTAAATTGCTGGTCTCACTTTCTATACCACCCCGGTCGCGAACTGGGCTTTCTGGACTATACTATACCGACAAAGTTACCCGAGCACCCACTCTCGCCCAAGGAATACACGACTTCGTCAATATTGAAACTACCAGGCAAACATTCACGTCAACACACAGGAGACAGGGCCCCGTACAGGCGTTTTGCGACTCGTACTAGTGATCTGGAGGTGACCTTTCAAATAAGAGCAGCATGCCTGCTCCAAGGCCATCCGAAGGCGCCGAGGCAGCACGCGCAGCTGCCCTTCAAGCAGAGTTCAACGAGAAGAAATGGATTTGGGTTCCAGATGAGAAGGAGGGCTATCTAGCAGGTTGGGTCAACAAGGAGGAGGACGAAATGGGTGACATTGTCATGGCTGCTGGAGGAGAGGTGAGTTATAGACTGGAGTTGTGTACCAGAATTATTGACATGGGTCGTCGACTGGGCAGATCCGAAGAGTACCGTTATATGCTCTGTCCAAGATGAACCCACCCAAATTTGACCGAGTCGAGGACATTGCTGATCTGACTTTTCTGAATGAAGCCAGTGTCGTTCACAATCTTCGGTTAAGGTATGGTTCTGGAGCTATTTATGTGAGTACTCAATTAGACGTGCTCATAGCGCGATGCAGTGGTTGGATCAGTTCTGATTGATAATGCATTACATCATAGACGTATTCGGGCTTATTCTTGGTCGCTATCAACCCATACCAGAGTCTTCCTCTCTATTCGGACGCCATTGTCCAACAGTACCGGAACAGACGCCGGGATGAGAACCCCCCTCATATATTTGCAGTAGCAGAGCGTGCCTGGGTCAATATGGGCGAAGAACGGGAGAATCAGAGTATTTTAATTACGTGAGTAGCCAACCTTTAGTCAAATCTCGTTAAATGACGCGGTGCTTTAGTGGTGAATCCGGTGCTGGTAAGACTGAGAGCACGAAGAAAGTTATTCAATACCTGGCCGCAATCGCAACGGATGTTCACTTACCAACATCATCCCATTCCCAATTGCCTTCGTTCCCCGGTTCCACCTACAACAGTCTAATACCCTCTGGCTTTCCCCGCACCAGTTCCTTCCAACGGAAACAATTGGCGAGCCCTGCACCTGGATCCAGCAACTTCTCATTAACAGCAAAAGGCCGCTTAGGTCTTCTCGAGCGCCAGATCCTCCAGGCCAATCCCATTCTTGAGGCATTTGGCAATGCGCAGACACAACGGAACAATAACTCTAGTCGATTTGGCAAATTCGTCAGGATTAGCTTTGCGCCCGATGGGAGTATCGCTGGGGCGAATATTGATTGGTATTTATTGGAGAAGAGTCGGGTTGTCGTTAGGAGTGAGGCGGAGAGGAGCTTTCATGTGTTTTATCAATTGATGGTTGGAGGAGGAGCATTGAAAGGTAGATATATTTTAAGTCCTTCTGATGGGAATATTGCTGACTGGTTTGTCGTGCTGTAGATACCCTGTTATTGGCTGGTGGTGTCGAAGATTATGAGTATCTGAATAAGAGCAGACGAGAGGTCGATGGAGTCAATGATAGGGAAGAGTGGAATGAGCTCAAGGTGAGTTCCAATATCTATTTTCCTTCTCTTACCGTGTTGACAGCCCTTTAAGAACTCACTCGACGTGGTGGGCTTTACCCCTGCAGAACAATTCGATCTTTTCCGCATAGTCGCAGCTATCTTGCACATTGGAAACATCACAATCACGTCGACCCGTGCCGATGACGCAGTAATGCCCGATCCATCTCAGGCTGAACGAGTCTGTCATCTGCTCGGTATCCCCTTATCGGACTTCACACGGGCAGTACTTCGCCCTCGAATGCTTGCTGGCCGAGAGTGGGTATCGCAGGCAAGAACACGTCAACAAGCTTTGGATGAGCTATCCTCGCTTTGCAAGACTCTTTACGAGAAGTCTTTCGGCCAATTAGTAGATCGCATCAATCGCGCGCTGGACCGTCCTTCGTCCAAGTCGACGTTCATTGGTGTTCTTGATATCGCCGGTTTCGAGATCTTCGAGACGAATGCTTATGAACAGCTACTGATTAATTATACGAACGAGAAGCTGCAGCAGTTCTTCAATCACCACATGTTCGTGCTTGAGCAGGAGGAGTATTCACGAGAAGGGATCGAGTGGGATTATGTCAACTTTGGGCTTGACCTACAGCCCACGATCGACCTGATTGAGACGAGCGGGAGCGCAATTGGGGTGCTGAGCTGCTTGGATGAGGAATGTATCATGCCGAAGGCCACGGACCTTACATTCACGAATAAGCTGAACCATATGTGGGCTGGAGAGCTGCAATCTGGAGAGGAACCCCATCCTGGACGCGACAAGTACGAACCTTCAATGTTCGAACAGGGTTTCATCGTGCAGCACTATGCTGGCAAGGTGGAATATCGGACGGACGGTTGGCTGGAGAAAAACAAGGATCCATTGAATGATAATCTGACGAAGGTCCTGGCGGCATCGTCTGAACGGCACGTTGCTTCCCTGTTTGCAGAGTACAGCGATGCGGTTTCTAATGCTGCCACTGCGGGCAAGAAACGCGGTATCAAAAAAGGTGCTTTTCGGACTGTGGGGCAACGCCATAAAGAGCAACTTTCCAGCCTTATGGCTCAGCTACAGGCTACTCAACCACATTTCGTGCGTTGTATTGTGCCTAATAACCACAAGAGACCTGGTCGTGTCGACGTCCCACTCATCCTCGATCAACTTCGTTGTAACGGTGTTCTAGAAGGTATTCGGATAGCCCGTCTTGGTTACCCCAATCGGCTTCCCTTCGTCGAGTTCCGTCAACGGTATGAAGCTCTCACTCCCGGCATTATACCGCGAGGATATATGGATGGCCGCAAAGCTTGCCTTAGAATGGTCGATGCTCTCGAACTGGACAAGTCCATCTATAGAGTTGGTACATCTAAAATCTTCTTCAAAGCGGGCGTTCTGGCCGACCTCGAGGAGCGCCGTGATGCTCTCTTGTTCGATATTTTTTCCAGACTGCAAGCGATGGCACGAATGTGGACCGCGCGACGCCAGATGAAGAAGGTTCTCAATCGTGCTGTTGCGATACGTACTATCCAACGGAATGCACGTGTCTATGGTGAGCTTAGAGACTGGCCTTGGTGGCAGCTCTATACCAAGGTGTGTTTCAACGAACTATTAGCATTCCAGTATCTAACGGAAATCCAGGTCCGTCCTCTTCTTGCCGCTACTCGCAATGACGAGGAACTTCGGAAGAAGGAGGCCGAACTTCAGTTGAGTAGGGAAAGGGCCGAGTGGGACAAGCGAGAGCGCGAGGCATTGGAGAATTTGAAGATGACTCTGGAAACGGAGAAGAGAAAAATCGAAGAGGAGCTAGAAGGCGAGCGAGCACTTGGTCTAGACAAGGACGCGTTGCTAGAGAGGAGCAAGAGAAGAGAGGGAGAACTCGAGGAAGAAGTTGCAGCTTTACAAACTGACTTGGACACCCTCGATTCGCAACTAGATCGCGCCTTGAAGATCCAGAAAGAAAGCGAGGAGAAGAACGAGACATTACGTATGGCCTTTGATCAAGCCGCGGACCATCTCGTACGACTGGAGAACCAGCAGCAAGAGTGGGCGGCCAAGGAATGTGAAATTTCAGAACTCGCAGCCGCTGCTCAACAGGAGATAGAAGCCCTTAATGCAGACAAAGAAGAACTTCAGAAGGTCAGCGAGGAACTCGGAAGCTTGGTTTCTCAACGCGAGCAAGACTTGTCACGGGCAAAGGAACGCATGGACGCGACCATTACTGAATTGGAAATGAAATTGAACAACGAGTTGCGAAATAGGTCAGTGATATTGTCATCCTTTTCCTCGTCTGTTCTCATATCGTATCGTCCAGGGATTTCGTCAAGGACAAATCCACTAGCCTTGAACTGGATGCTCGTCATGCAAAAGAACAGCTTGCAGAGATGGCCCGCACGGCTACTGAGTATTCCACTATAATCCAGCAAAAGGAGGAGGATATTGCTCGTTTGACCTCCGACCTGGCGTCTTCAAAACGTGAGCGAGAACAATCGTTCAAACGCATCACTGAGCTCCAGGCGGACATCGATACCCTTGTTGCTGAGTTGGACGCACAAAAGAGCGATCAAGATCGGGGTAAACTGGCTCGTGTTCGATTGCAGGAGGAAGTGGATGAGCTTCGTACCCTCATGGACGCCAAAACAAGCGAGGAGACTCGTCGGACTGAGGTAGAGAAGGGCAAGGAACAAGAACTTGCGGATTTACGAAGCCAAGTTTCCAAGCTACAGGCGGATCTCAAGGAGGTGCGTAAGCAGGGTCTAGAGGGTCAGAGTAAGCTCAGGGTTGAGCTTGACAACTCCGTGCGCGCACACAATTCCTTGCAAGAGAGCCATAACTCTCTGGCGAAGCAGGAACGAGCTGTTCAGGCGAGGTTGGCCAATGCAGAAAGCGGCCTGCTAGACTTGCAAAAGGTGAAGCGGGCGTTGGAATCCGACCTGCAGTCACTGCGCTCTCGTCAGATCGACGTCGACGGTCAGTTAGGAGAAGTCATTCGAGCCAAAGAGGTGCGTGTGTACGTTTAATTGTTAGATTTTGTTCTGAAGCTCGCTCTAGGGACTGGAACGTCAATTCGTCCATGCACAGACGAAATGCCAGGACTTCGAAGACACGATGCTACAGCTGGAACGAGAGAAATCGGTCTACGACCGACAGCTCGAGACCAGTCGGAAACAGCTTGAAACAGAATCAACAAAACGCACCCAACTTGAGCAGCTCGCTTCTCGTCAGAAAGCCGAGCTTATCCAGCTACGGGACCGCATTACGACGTATGATCGGGACATAAACAAGGTGTTGACAGACTTGAAGAACCGAGAATGGCAAGTCAAGCAATTGGAATCGAAACAGGATAAAACTATCGTGGAACATGTTCACGTTCTCGAAGAAGCTAAGCGTGTTACGGACCGACAGCTAGCCGATGCGCAGAAGGAGTTGCAGAAGAATGCTGCCTACATACGTTCCCTCGAAAAGTCGAAGACTAGGCTGGCAGGCGAAGCCGAGGACCTAGCCCGTGAAACAGAACGGGAGCGTGTGGAATTAAGAGCCAAGGAGAAAGCGGCGAAGGCTCAGGAGGAGAGAGCAGCTAAAGCGATGGCGGATATAATGAAAGAACGACGAGCCAAAGAGGCAGCAGAATTGGCATCCCGTAGACTTCAGTCCGACCTTCAGATCTCGCAGCACCAACTTGCTGATGTCACTCAGCAGCTAGCCGCTGTCCAACGGTCCAAGGATAACCTGGAAACTGAGCTTGAAAGACTAGCTGGCGAGGCCGACTATCCAAGTTCAATGGCGAAAATGCAACGCCAATATGAAGCACGTATTATCGAGCTGGAGAATAAATTACAAGATTCAAATTCTACAGAGGTGACAGCTGCTCGAATCAAAGAGCAGGTCGATCGCCAACACGCTGAACTCCGACGTCTAATCATGGATGACAGCCCGAAGGATGATCAATTCCGGTCTCGGTTATTACGAGAGCTCCAGCTGGCCGATGAAGAACTGCGAATGGAGATGTCAAGTCGCTCACGTACTTTGCCGGGAAACAAAACTGCGACGCTCTATACATTAACGAACGCCACGCCGACGAAGAACGGTGCCACGCGGACTCGCAAAGAATCTCAGCCCGAACCAGCTCGTGCAGCTGACAAGCAAGTTAGTGTCCTTAAACAGCAAGTGCAAGTTTTGGAACTCAGGATGGCAGCATCAGAGCGTGTGCGTCGACACCTCGAAACATCTCTTAGGGATATGACCGCCGATTTGGAAAACAGCGACGGGTCGAAGAAGTTTTTGCAGCAATATCGAATCCGTCTTGCAAAGGAAAATACACGCCTTGCAGAATTGCTTGAAGAGGAAGCGCAGGCTCGTCGCACAGCTGAAGCTGCCCAGATGGATGGTGTCCAAGCGATGTGGAGCAAGATACAGCAGACGATGGTAGATGAACGGGAGAGCTATTCACGTCTAGAGGAATCCCGGAAAGCGCTGGTAAGGCCATCCAGCAGACTAATTGCAAGATCGTTCTCACATATCCCCGAAGCTTATACAACAACGCACTGTCCAAGTCGAGCTGGAAGACTGCCGAAGCCAAGTTGGGGAACTTGGCCGGTCCAAGAAACAACTTCAGACTGAAGTTGCTGACTTGAAGGATCGACTGGAGGTCGAGCTTATAAACAAGAACGAGGAGTCTAGTGCGTATCGCTGAAGTACGTGGACCAAACTAGTTGCTGAAGGGATTTTTAGATGCCAAACGTCAGCTGCAAGCACGACTCCAAGAACTTGAGATAATATCTACAACTTCGTCAACTATTCATTCTGGTATATATATTTTTTCCTTTGCCGTTGTTTTGTGTCTCATTCTGGTCTCCAGAACTCCGGGAGGCTGTAGAAAGCTACAAGGCGAAGGCCGAGACGTATATGGGCAAACTCGAAGCCGCTGAGATAGCCAGATCTAAAGCTGCACGGGCAGAAGCGTTCGGTACATTTCACCTGCTAGTATATTGATCCAGCCACTGACATATACATCTCAGTCCGACGATCTCTTGCTGATATTGAAAAGTTACAGTCCGATACAGTGGCAGAGAAACATGCTGTAGAGCAGCGGCTCCAGACCGCGGAACAGACCATACGCGACATAGAGGTGAAACTCGATGAAGAAGGTCGAGAATCTTCCGGCCTGGACGTTTTACGTCAGCGTCTTTCTGAAGAGTTGGAAGATGAGCGCAAGCAACACCTTAAAGATCTTGCTGACCGCGACTTTACTGCTGATCAGACGCGGAAGAAGTATCAAGGTTAGTTCACGAGTGTACATTTTAGTAATTGTACATTGATATCTGTTTACGTTCAGCTGAACTGGCACAACTGAGCGAAGGTGAGAGGCGTGGTTATCCACAATACCTACGGCTCTGATGAGAGCTCCATGTAGAACTTCAAGCTCAGCGCGATACGATGAGCCGACTTCGGGAAGAAAACAGGAAAATCCGATCCGACTATGACGAACTCCAGCTTCGGTACGATGACGAGGTTTACAATGGCGGCGCATGGAAGAAAGAGAAAGAACGCCTAGACACCAAAATTGAGGACCTCACTAAGGCATACGAAACGGCAACAGCTGGGCAAGGTGACCAACAAACACAGATCGTAGCCCTTCACTCTCAAGTTCGCGAGCTGCGGGCCGTGTTGGCTGACGCTGAGTCTGAACGTATCCTTTTGCAGAAGGCTCGCCGTGCGCTCCAGGCTGAGCTCGAAAGTATGGACACCGTCGACGCTAATAACAAGATGTCTTCCGGTCGGGACTATCAGAGACTTCAGCTCAAGAAGCAGGATCTGGAACGGTCGTTAGAGGAACAAGGGGATCGTGTCGACATGGCGTTCGATCGTATGAAGAGAGCCGAAGCTCACGCCAACGAATGCCAGGTTGAATTGGACAAGATTAGGGTGGAGAATTCGGAACTGGATCGATTAAATGTAAGTCAGATTCCATATGTAAGGTTCAGTACAGCTGACTGATTGTCCGACAGGCGCAGCTCGAGAAGCATGTAAAAGAGCTTAACGTCCGCATCGTAGACTTTGAAACGAAGTCATATGGCACACCTCCGCGACCCTCATCAAATGTTCGACGTCTCGAAAATCGCATTGAGGAGCTGACAAACCATCTCAATCAAGTGAACAAGGATAGAGGCGAGAGTTCACGAATGCAACGGTCGGCGGATATTGCCGTGAGGGATACGAAATTTCAGCTGGCGGAAAGCGATCGTCAACGTGCAAGGCTAGAGGAGGAGAGGGAGACGTATGAGGAGCAGATTCAAAATCTGAGACAAGCTATGGATGTCATGGTGCGTCTCTTCCAGCGTTCTTGGCTATCCATCCGCCTAACCTAATATCCTGATAGCAAACCGAAGAGAGTAATCTTCAGCTTGCGAAACGTCGGGCCGAGCGTGAAGCTGTAGACCTGAAACAGAAAGCACTGAAGTGAGTACTTTTGACCTGTTTAAATTTTTCAATTATCATTTACACGTCTTTTGGCAGCCTAGAGCGCGAAGTCGAGCGGTTGCGTAATCGACTTGATCGTCCATCGACTGTTATTTCACCTGCGTCGTCACCGCGCAAATTTGATTCATAAGACCTAGGACCTCATCTAATGACATTCACGACTAATTACGATTGATCATCACTTGTTTCACTATATTTTATTATTGTCGTCTGTTGTCACATTGTATAACAACCATTTTTCGTACTCTTTGAGTGGTGTCATAAGGACTATTAAATAACCAACATTCGATGGTTATTAAATTTTATCACATCAAGGAAATGGACATAAAGTATGGCTGACGGGTGTGTGCAAAATGAGACACGAAAGTTTATGATATCGGGATAGATCCAAGCGGAAGGTTTGAAGTTCCATCCAACGCACCATGTCAGTTGACGACAGGTAGCGACAACTCTTCGAAACGCTGTGGAAGCCATCCGGAGAAGAACTCGTAGCCTACGAGGGAGCTTCTGTCCACTGTAGAAAATGGACAGTCTTTGAGACAGTTTATGCAAGATCGCCGAAGACAAACCTTCTGGTCGAGGAAAAGCGAACGTGAAGAAACACAATGAATCATGGCGAGAATTAAGAGGAACATGCTGTCCCTGTTGAGCAACTTGTATCATCCCCGCAGGGCCGTATCGATGCGACGAGACAACGTCTCCTCAACGGATACGCAAAACCAATATGTTCCTGGAAGTAGGTTAGATGATAGTTATAAATGAACCAAACCGGATGAGTCTAGGTTCTTCGTAAAAGTATGTGGAAGGTCTTTTGGTGACGGCGCGAGATCTTCCGCTTGTGTTATCTGCAGCATGATTACCATGTGAGCACCCCTCGATCGAGGGGCCGTTCTATGATAGGTCTTGGTAGAGAGTGCAGTCGTCGAGGCAGAAGATGTGCGGCAAGCGATGGAAAACATGATGAGAGGAGCATCCCTCACTTGCGTGAATGCAGGGAATTATAAGCTCGTAATGAGAATGTTAGTAAGCGGAATGTCTCCCGTCGAGAACGACGTGCGAGCCACCGCCTTTTAACCCTCACCAAATAACTAAGTATACCAACGCATACTATGTTGAAACCTCTGTGTTAAGATACATGTTGGTAAGGTTTAGGTGTTCAAGGCGGGAGATACGCGGTGGAACCTCGGCTGAGAGAGAGTTCCTCACCTGCATGGATGCAGACAATACAAGCTCAACGTTCACGAAGGAGGTAGAAGGTAAGAAATACGTCGAGACAACACGCGAGCCACCGCCCCAATTTGGAATTACTTGGTTTCCCTTTACCACATCAGGATGTTTGGGAAAAGGGTAACCCAGTCCAACAAGTTGTGGGCGGGAGATACGGTGTTGTGCGGAGGAAGCCCATTGAAGAAGGGGATTTAAAAAATGGCAGGGAAAGGAAGGGGTGCGTGGGCAACAAAAACTACAATGCATCCGGGAACTGTCAGGAACGACAAGGGAGCATGGATGGAGATGTAGATTCGTAACGGGAACGCAGTGCGTTCTCTACCTGCCTTGTAAGATTAAACCCTGGAATAAAAATAAAAATAATAAAAATAATAAAAATGCGACGATGGAGGCTTTCGACGACGACGTGCGATCTTCCGTCCACACTTCTCGACAGCCTATAAACTTTTTACGGATAGACGTGCACGTCTTGGTAAAGAGTATTTAAATCCGGCTCGCAGTCGGTGGACGGGAGACGTGCGACGCGATGGAAGGGTATTCAGAGGGGAGGATAGAGAAGGGGGTTGTGGTGGGAGGAAGAAGGAAGGAGTATGTGCATCGAGGCGCGGTTTTTGACCGAAGTGTAAGATTACATAAGGATGGATCAATGGATTTCTGGACGTGATCAGATGGTTATTAGAATATATGGCATCCAGGAAATGGAAGTAAACTATGGCTGATGCGAAAGTTCAGGGCACAAGAAACATGGGGATAGATCCGAGCGGAACGTCTGATATTCCGTCCGAACAAATGATTATCAGCATCACCTTTTACCATTTCAGTTGACCGACAGGTGGCAACATATGTGTACTAGGGGTAGCGAGATCATAGTTTATGGACGGAGGCTCTGTGGAACGCAGTGGAAGCCATCGGGAGAAGAGCTCGTAGCCTAGAGGGGGAGCTTCTGTCCACTGTAGAAAATGTACAGTTTCTGGGACGGATTATGAAGACAAATCCTCGGGTCAAGAAAAAGCCGACGTAAAGAAACGGTGTGGTGAGAAGAAGAACAACGGGTCGGAAGATGTGCGGCGAGCGATGGAAAACCTGTTGTTGAGAGGAGCATTCCTCACTTGCGTGGATGCAGGGAATTATAAGCTCTTAGTAAGCGATTAGGGAATGTCTCCCGTCGAGAACGACGCGCGATCCACCGCCTTCACTTCATCCAACAACCACACCAACGCATACTATGTTGGAACCCAGATGTCAAGATACATGGGTGGTAATGTTTAGGTGTTAAAGGCGGGAGATACGCGGTGGAAACTTGGGTGAGAGTGTCTCTCACCTGCATGGATGCAGACAATACAAGCTCAACGTTCACGAAGGAGAAGGTAAGAAATGCGTTGAGATAACACGCGAGCCGCCGCCCCAATACGAAGTTGTGCGAAGGAAAGGCCATTGAGGAAGGGGGGATTTTAAAAATGGCAGGGAAGGGAAGGAGTGGGTGCTCAACCGAACCACAGCTTATCCAGGAACTTGTCGGGAACGACAAGGGAGCATGGATGGAGATGTAGATTCGTAGCGAGAACGCAGTAAAAACAACCCCCAATAAACAAATAAACAATGGAGAAGTTCGACGACGACTCCACGGCGCATGGTAGGAGGACTATGGATGTCACGTGGTAGAAGATTACATAAGGACGGGGACAAACTGACAGACGTCGAGTCGGCAACGCCACGACTAACGATGGCCAGGGTCTCTGTCGACTCCCCAGAAATAGCCCGTGCGTCTCTCCACAGGGCCCTCCCCTGGTACACTCACCTCTACACCCTCCCCTTCCTCTCCCTCTACCCCCTCCTCGCCTATGCATATTACATCAGGTATGATCACTGGCTAGGCGGCGAGGAGTGGACCTTCTTGGCTTGTGTTTCCCTGGGCGCAGGTCACGCACTGAGCTTTTTGGTCACAAAGTGGAGTGCCGCTGCGAGGGCCTGGGTCACTACCCGCAAGGTAGGCTTCATCAATCTTTCGCGAGGTGCTTTTTTAAAATTTTGTTGGTAGGCATACTCGTTGGAGGAAGCCGATTGTATTCGCATAGTACCCAATCTCCACCGCGGACAAGGCGATATTGTACGCATCGACAAGAAAAACCCTTCTGACCCACGATCATACACTTTCGCCTACCAACGCGACACCTACACCGTCTCCACTCTCACCCCGACCCAAACAACATTCACCCGTCTCCCTTACCCCTCCTCATCCCGCCCGCCCTTACGCACTTTCCTCACCCCCACCCCACTCAAATCTTCCGCCATCCCAGAACTCACAGCCCTCTACGGCCTCAACGAATTCAACATCCCCATCCCCTCATTCACAGAGCTCTTCGGCGAACACGCCACCGCTCCATTTTTCGTCTTCCAGATCTTCTGCGTAGCGCTATGGTGTCTCGATGAATATTGGTATTTCAGCTTGTTCACGCTATTTATGTTGGTGGTATTTGAGTGTACGGTTGTCTGGCAGGTACGTTGGTACATTTTTTCGTTGCGAGTGATTGAGTCTGATGGTTGGATAGCGCGTACGGACTCTTACGGAGTTTAGGACTATGAGTGTGGCCCCGTATCCCATTCAATGTCTGCGTGATGGTAAATGGGGGACTCTACAAACGGACCAGGTATTACCAGGAGACGTAGTCTCAATCGGTTCGTCACCCTCTCCCCCCTCTTCCTCCAAAACTAACTTTCCAATTACACCAGTTCGCCAACAAACAGAAACAACAATCCCAGCCGACATCCTCCTAGTCTCCGGCACCTGCATCGTAAACGAAGCCATGCTCTCAGGCGAATCGACACCCCTGCTGAAAGAATCCATCCAGCTCCTTGAAGGAGCGGAGAATTTGGATGTGGATGGGGCACATAAGAGTGCTATTTTGTTTAGTGGGACCAAGGTTTTACAGGCTGGGAGTGGGAGTGGTAAGCCATTTATTTTGTTTTATATTGGTAATTGATTTTGATTTTTTGGGGTACAGCGCAACTACAGACGTCGGTGCAGACGCCCGATGGGGGATGTCTTGGGGTAGTCCTCCGTACGGGATTCGGGACGGCCCAGGGCCAGCTGGTGCGAACGATGATATTCAGCACGGAGCGCGTATCTGCAAATAACCTAGAGAGCTTCTTGTTCATTGGGTTTTTGCTTATCTTCGCTATTGCTGCTAGTTGGTATGTTTGGGTTAAAGGTGAGATTCGTGTTTGGTTTTATATGCGTTGTGAATGTGCGTTGATTACGTATTTTTTTTTGGGGGGGATCGTTTGTAGGCATCGAGAGGGATTTGAAGAAGAGCAAGCTACTATTAGATTGTGTGCTCATTATCACTAGCGTCGTCCCTCCTGAGCTGCCTATGGAGCTGAGCTTGGCTGTTAACGCTAGTTTGGTCGCGTTATCCAAGTATGGTGCGTCTCGTGGTACTTTTCGTCTGCGCGGATGACGGTTGACCTTGGGGGGGATTTCTAGCGATATTCTGCACGGAGCCGTTTAGGATCCCGTTTGCGGGTCGCGTGGATGTTTGTTGTTTTGATAAGACGGGAACTATCACCGCTGAGAACCTGGTTTTAGAAGGGGTTGTTGGTGTCGAGTGCGTACTCTCTATTTCGTTGCGGGTTGTGTTATTGATCCTTTATGACAGTTCTAGAGATCGGAGGAAGCTTGTAGATGTTAAGGAGACTGAGAGGGAGACTACGCTTTGTTTGGCTGCTGCTCATGCGTTGGTTCGGTTGGATGATGGGACTGTTGTTGGGGATCCGATGGAGAAGACTACTCTCGAAGCGCTGGATTGGAAATTGTCCAAAGGTGCCTTTATCTTTGTTACCCCCCAAACTTGCTTAGCCCGCTAAATTCGTTGTAATGCAGGAGACTTGATCGCGCCTTCCAGTGCCGGCGCCGCACACCGTACAGTCCTAACTATCCGCCGCCGTTTCCAATTCTCCTCGGCCCTCAAGCGCATGTCGACTGTCTCCTCATTACCGGGGGGCAAGACGATAGCTGCTGTCAAAGGTGCCCCCGAGACGATTAAGGGAATGTTGAGGGTGTGTCCGGAGTGGTACGATGAGACATATAAGTGGTATACTAGACGGGGAAGTCGGGTGTTGGCGCTTGGGGTGAAGGATATGGATGCTATGGGTGCGGATAAGGTATGTCGGGGGTGATCTTTGATGGTGGCGTGTGAGGCTGACAGTTGTGGTGTTGATAGATCAATAAATTGTCGAGAGAGTCGGTGGAGAGTCATTTGGTGTTTGCTGGATTCTTGGTTTTCCATTGTCCGCTCAAGGCGGATGCTATAGAGGCGTTGAAGATGTTGGCTGATTCTTCGCATCGGGTGAGTATCACTTGTATGATTGGTAGTGTTGTGGTTGCTTACGATTGGGACTGCATAGTGCATCATGATTACCGGTGATAACCCGTTGACGGCTGTACATGTCGCACGTGATGTGGAGATCGTAGACCGGGACGCGCTTATACTCGATTTGAAGGAGAATCCTGCGCATGATGGAGGTAATAACCTCTCTTTCTCTTTTCCTTTGAAATCTGTGCTCAACCGCTGAGTAGACCTCGTATGGAAAACCGTGGACGAGACAAAGATCATCCCCGTCAATCCGGATGAACCTCTCGATTTAAGCCTGTTCGATAAATATGATATTTGCGTCACGGGCGCGGCTATGAGGCAGTACGAATCCAGACCTGGTTGGCTCGATCTTGTACAGAACACTTGGGTCTACGCTCGCGTCTCGCCTGCTCAAAAGGAATTTATCTTGACCACTTTGAAGACGCTTGGCTATATTACGCTTATGGCTGGAGACGGCACGAACGACGTCGGGGCGCTTAAACAGGCTCATATTGGCGTTGCGCTTCTCGATGGTACAGTGGAGGATCTTCAGAAGATTGCGGAACATCAGAAGCATGAACGTATCAAAAAGGTGTACGAGACACAACTGAAGATCTCTGCTAAATTCGGACAAGCTCCGCCTCCTGTCCCTCCTGCTATTGCGCATTTGTATCCCGACCTTGTTCAGGTGCAGCAGAAGGCTGCTTCTGATCAACAGGCTGCACGGCGAAAGAACCCGATGGAGAAGGTGCGTTTGTAATACTCTCGGGTGTCTTTGTATGTACTCACTTTTTTTGCTGATGCGATAGTTCGATCTCGCGTCTATTACAGATAAGATGGCCGATATGGACTCCGAAGATGAAGTACCGAAGATCAAACTCGGTGACGCCTCATGCGCCGCTCCCTTCACATCGAAGCTGTCCCATGTATCTGCCAGTACGTTTCGTCAATATTCTAACATAAAGATTACTGCTGACGCCACAAAAGTCACACATATCATTCGACAGGGTCGCTGCACTCTCGTCGCTACGATCCAGATGTACAAGATCCTTGCGCTCAATTGCCTGATTACCGCGTACAGTCTGAGCGTGCAGTATCTCGATGGGATCAAGTTCGGAGACTATCAGGTGACGATCACAGGTATGCTCATGTCTGTGTGTTTCTTGTGTATTTCTCGTGCCAAGGTACGTGGACTCATCATCTATCTACGCTTTCGATTACATGCTCATTTTCTATATAGCCTGTAGAAAAGCTATCGCGAGAACGGCCATTAGGCAACATCTTCAACTTCTATGTTCTGTTGTCGGTTCTCCTTCAGTTCGCGCTACACATTGCCTCATTAGTATACATTACGGATCTTTCTCACAAATATGAAGCGTGAGTTTTCCACATTTCCGTTCTCAGCTTAAATTCTGACGTCTGCAACGCCAGAACCGGCCCCATCGACTTGGAGGCCAAGTTTGAACCAAGTCTGTTGAATACTGCTATATACCTTCTTGGATTGTCTCAGCAAGTATCAACCTTCACCATCAACTTTCAGGTATGAAATTTCGTGCGTTTCACGGATCGAGAACTGAACCTACCACCCATCGTCCAGGGACGGCCGTTCCGTGAAGGCATTCGCGAAAACGCGACCCTTTGGTGGGGCCTGGTTGCCGCTAGTACCGTTGCGTTCTCAGGTGCGACTGACTTCATGCCTGAGCTGAACCGGTGGCTTCAAATTGTTGAAATGGAGCGATCGGTATGTCTACCTTTGCTTTGTTTTCCTTTTATCACCCTTTAACTGTTCTTGAATAGTTCAAAACAAGATTAACCTTTGTCATGGCTGCTGACTTTGTTGGATGCTGGCTTGTGGAGATCTTGTGCAAGGCTCTCTTTGCTGATTTAGCACCCAAGAAACTGATCACCAAAGGTCGGGAGCGGCGAGAGCTCAGACGGCACGAGGAGGAGCGGATGAAGTTTGAGATGGCTTTGCAAGATGCCAAGAAAACACAGTAGTGCTAGATTATTTGCATCACATATTACAGTAATTCTCGAGCACGGGTAAAATTTGTTTACTCCTGAGGGTTCTAATATAAATCTCTCCCTTTATTTTCCCTACAGTGTAAGACGAACAAGATCGACGCCTCCGGAGCAGCCTCACAAAGCTCAAAATAGGGTTTCTGCTGTTGTGAATGGGTAGTTTATGCTAAAATACGTGTTGTCTCAAAATTTGGTAATATTTCCTAGTTTGTTTCAAATCTTGGGCACAATATATATATTATATGGGGATTTGGAGCCTGCTCTACCTCTACAGCTTGTGACAAACATTCCTTCAAATGCCTTGTGCTAAGAAAGCATCTAAACAGGCCAAACTTCAGTGTGGAGAATTTTCACCAGCAAGGGCCTCAATGCGCAGCAGACAGCCTGTGCAATCAAGAAATATAAATCATACTGTCATGGTTGTGTTGGACTTGCTACTGAGCTTATCCAGCTTATGGAAGCTCAGATGGCTCTTACAGAGGTTCCAAAGCACTTTTAGAGCCCCTCCGCATGCCTTGGAAGCCAGATTTTGTCTGTTTAGGAACTTGTTTCAAATTCCAAAAATGTGAAAATAATTTATTTAAATTGATACAAATCACACAATTCTACATTACATGCACCTAGATAATGTATGTAGGGGCCCACAGTTTAAATTTCAAGTGAATCCATGCAAAACTGATAGAGTAGTGATGGTTTGGATGTTGTGTGAAAAGTGATTGCTGAAATTGGCATTTGTAAAGTCACGTGAAAAGGACAATAACTAATTCTGTTCTGTCTATCATTTTCTACACATTAATGGCTGTTTTTTGTGCTACTTTAGAAGGCTGTGTAATAATGACTGCATGTGGAGTAGTGAAAATGAGATTTTGATTTTAGAGGTGCCGGAAAGGTGCATCTTACACTGTAGTCCTATTGAAGTTCAGTTTTGTCTGGTTTTTCTGTAAAATCTGGGAATGTGACTGAAGTTTGCTATACTTTACACTCCCCCACAGGTTGTGTTGGACTCCAGGTCCTGATAGTCCACCTCCTCATGAAGTCCTTATAGCTCCTGATAAACTTTATGTGGACTACTCCACCTGTCATGCTTGTTACATGATTCAGTCACATGATTGTGTAAGCTTGCTTACCTGAGTTTCCATAATCAGCATAAATACCATTGGCCCCATCAAGGATTTGCCAGTAAATCAACATTTGACCAATGAGAACATGATCATTACCATCACGGAATGCATCTAATACATCCCATTATATGCCTATAGTATGGCTGAAAAGAGCTTATATCAATCCCTTCAGTGATGCTTCATTGCTTTGCCTATATCAGAGGCATTACTGAAGGGATTGATATAAGCTCTTTTAGCTATACTATAGGCATATGATGGAGTGCATTTCATGTATTCCATGATGGTACTGGTCAGGTTATCATTGGTCAAATGTTGATTTACTGCTAAATCCTTGGGGTTTCATTGCTTTGCCTATATCAGAGGCATTACTGAAGGGATTGATATAATCTCTTTTCAGCCACATATTAGATATACAGGACCACCCATTGACTGCAGGAATATTATTTTTACCAGTTCCCTCCTTTGTTATGCCTGAATTCATAGATTATACCATTATCTCACAGAAATCAGACATGACACAGATGATACATTGAAATTATGACTTCATATCCTGATTTTACATCAAAACCGGGTTTCAGAAATGTACCATATGTTATATGCAGATGCCATTTAATCCCATCCAATTTTGGTAATTTTTACAAAATTTGTTGTAACAAAGATTCCAAGTTACGAGTCTTCAAATGATAATTTAAAACTTGTTCTTTTAACCCAAGTTTCTAGATAAAAAGGTGATCCTAATGCGAGTATCGTATATTGTGGGAAAGTGTTTTACTTACCATGCAACTGTATTTTGTAGTCACCATTAACTGAGTTTCAAAACCAACGTGTATTTTCAATATAAAAGGAAATTATGCAACTCTGAAACAAAGTGTGTACATAGCGGGCCTCAGAGAGAATATTGGCTCAAAATAAAATGGCAGATATATCCTCAGTCATTAGAGGAGTGTATGTAAATATTTTTGTGATTCTGAACAATTTGTGGAAGACACTGGAATAAATTCAAAATCACTATCTGAATTGAGCAAAATTTCCAACTCTGACAAATGCAATTGCACAGTGTTGCATTGCTGCACAGTGCTTTGTTTGATCAACCACAACCACCACCATCAACTGCAACCACCACCACCACCACCATTGTAAGATTGGCTTACCTAATTTCCCATAATTAGCATATATACAATTCAGAGTACTGAAAGTTAGACTTTCAGTATACTTGCCTTTTGGTGTAGTTGTACTAGCAGCCATTTTGTCTGGTCTTCTTACATATAATGAAAGTCTACGG
>KN833029.1:270305-303786 GCA_000827315.1 Piloderma croceum F 1598 | reverse complement strand
CACCCAAACCTCTGTACAGAAAGTCATTGTGTTGCCTACATCTGTCATCGTCCATGGTGCTGCTCGGTCATTTGGTTCTCACAAAGATGGCTTCAAGGCCATAGTCATTTTGTACATGCCCTATTTTAGTCACATCTTTGAGGAATGTTGGGGTGCTTCCGTGCCAGCGACCTTTGACAGCCAGCCTCGCTGCATTCCCTGGGCACGCAAGAATGGATGGGGGCAAGAAGCAACATGGTGACTGGGCAAGTGAGCAAGTGACCGTAAGAGCAGACTGCTGTCCTTCGCAGAAGTCTTGTCATGGAGAACGTGGCCACCCATAGATTTATTCATGTTTTATTTTATTTTTGCAGTGGGAGGGTGCAGAAGACATCCTAGACTCAGTTGGATATCCAGCAGCATGAGAACACGTGCTCAATTCAAAGACGTGCAAAAATCAGGACGTACTATCAACAAAGACTGGCCACAGTACTGGGACTATGCTCGTCACTGTGGGTCTATATATGGCATGGTGGTGGGAATGCCAAACGGCGGCGGAACGAAGAGGAGCACAGCGAGCACAGGAGAGATGATGACAGATCAGGAAAAATGTAACTGTGCTGCTATGGGTGAGACATACGGAGTTGGTGCTCAATCGACAAGCCCACAACCCATGTCCCCCACAGATCCGTTAATTGCATCAGTATCCCCACTGATGGCCGTAGATGGGTATGAGCCTGCTCAATCTACAAGGTTTGACACCAATGCTGTTCAACACAAAACGCGCATCCGGTGCACCAATTATCATACCATGCTCTGCTCCCATAACTCACATAGATCTTATTGCATCTTCTTCTGATATCTCTTGCAAGCCGGTAACGCTGTCAACTCGTCAGAGAACCACGAGATCTACCTTCCACCATCACACTCATTCCCGCTAAGCCGCTTACACAGGAGTCAATGATACAGAATGAGCTGAATCTGATGGCACAGATTCCTGATATGTTTCATGCGCAGAAGAAATGCTGCTTTAGGGCAATGGAGCAGGATGCATTGGCGGTATTGGTCCTCTCACAGCACGTAACCTCAATGGTTGTGGTGTCCGTGTCATAGTCATAGGTGACAAGGGCAAGGGCAGTGCTGAGGTTTATGACTTGCAGAATGGACGGTATGAAGAGTGGTGGAGGAAGAAATGGGGACCTCAGCTTGTACACACGAGGTATGATTTTTTTTTGTTATATGGAATTGTACTGATGACTTCTAATAGTGATGGCACTATCCACATCAACACACCATACTCCCGTCTGCTCAGCAAACCTCCCATCATGGTCGCCGGTATGACACCTTCGACGGTCAAGGCAGGTTTTGTCAGCACTATCCTCTTGACTGGGTTCCATGTCGAGCTTTCCATTCACACCAAAGTCGCCAAAATCCAGTCTCAAATTCCAGCTGGTGTCAGCATCACTCTCAACTCACTATACATCAATCCGCGTCAGTTCATATCCCAGTTGCCCTTGTGGCAGGAGATGAGAAAGGAAGGGCTGCCAATTGAGAGTTTTTGTGTCGCCGCAGGCATTCCAAGGACCGAAAAAGCTGTTGAGATCATTGATGGGTTGAGACAGACAGGCATCAAACATGTCACATTCAAGCCCAGTTTGGTAGAAGGGATCCGGCAAGTCATCAGTATCACCACGATGAACCCCAACTTCCCCATCATTCTCCAGTGGACTGGTGGACGTGCCGGCGGCCACCATTCATACAAGGGCTTCCACCACCCTATCCTCTCTACGTATAATTCTGTCAGGCAACACTCAGATATTTCTCTCATCGCGGGTTCTGAGTTCAGTGCGGCAGAAGATATTTGGCGCTATTTGACAGGTGACTGGGCAGTGCAGGGATATGGTGTTCAACCCATGCCCATCGATGGCTTTTTATTCGCAAGCAGGGCCATGGTTGTGAACGAGGCCCTCACGAGTTCCTCAGTCAAGGATCTCATCGTCGCTGCTCTGGGTGTGGACGATGCTAATTGGGAAGGCACCTATAGCAGGCCACTGGTGGTATCCTGACTGTTTGCTTTGAGCTCGGAGAGCCCATGCACAAAGTCACCACCTGTGGAGTTAAGGTATGGAAAAAGTTCGACAATGCGATCTTTAGCCTGCCCAAGGAGAAGTGGGCAACATGGTTGGTAGAACATTGTGCGGAGATTATCAAGAAGCTGAACGCTGACTTCGCAAAGATATGGTTTGGATGGAAGAAGGATGGATTGGTCGCAGAGGATCTTGGGGACATCAGTTACAAGGAGGTGACCTATAACCGGTCAACTGTCGAGTATTACCAGTCCATCTATCAGACCGTTGGCAGCCATCGTTCTGCTTTGACAGCTGTTCCATTCAACCAGGGTTCAAAGCAAGATGTTGAGGCCCTTGTCGACTACATTTACGCCACACTAGGTATGGATCTACACTTTGCTGCCATTCCTGAGAATGGTCGTGAAAATTGATGGCCTCAACAATAGATCTTTCATTATAATAATTTGGTTACAATATAATAATTTGGCAAGCAAGGATCAGAATGGTAGCGGGAGATCAGCTATTATCATTTCATTACAATAATTTGGTTACAATATAATAATTTGGCAACCAAGGATCAGAATGGTCGCGGGAGATCAGCTATTATCATTTCATTACAATAATTTGGTTACAATATAATAATTTGGCAACCAAGGATCAGAATGGTCATGGGAGATCAGCTATTATCATTTCGTTACAATAATTTGGTTACAATATAATAATTTGGCAACCAAGGATCAGAATGGTTGCGGGAGATCAGCTATTATCATTTCGTTACAATAATTTGGTTACAATATAATAATTTGGCAACCAAGGATCAGAATGGTCGCGGGAGATCAGCTATTATCATTTCGTTACAATAATTTGGTTACAATACAATTGCTGAGCAGACAAACAGCAGAATTGTACTATATGGTCATTTACTGGCGGCCTGATGAGTATTTATACAACATTATATTCCTTTATTATGTCTGAAAACAAACTGCCAAACTGCCCTGTACTTATAAACTCCGCCCGGTCATACCAGGGCCGCCCCAATTTCCTGATGTCAGTGACTTGAGCCTCTTGAACTCATTTCGAAATTCTTGGGCTAAACGTTGGTTGATCTTGTTGGCAGGATATTTTCTAAGTATCGCGATCCCTTTCAGACTTCTTACCCTAGAAAGCATGACATACATACTTTGCAATGAAGAACAGTAAGTTATGTCAACTATGGCACGTTCCATCAATTGGCCTTGCACCTTGTAGTCTGTGAAGGCGTATACAGGTATCAAGGGAAGTTGACGCCGTGTGATGCTGAAATGAAGACCGTTCGGTTGTTTGTAGCGGAACGTCGTTGAGATCGGTACGATCGGCACGATATTGTCGGACAAGCCGTACTCTGATAAATCACTGTTAGGTACATGGACATACACGCAAGATGCATATCTTCTCCCGAATTCGTCAACCTCGTATTTGATATCTTTCAGGATCCCTCGGGCGCCATTGACAGCTTTGACTTTGATTGCTACATTTTCAGTGATCATCACTTTCATCCCAGGAATTAGCGGGATCATTCCGAGTGAGTCATTTGTAACGCTGGCCCTCAATCCCCATAATGATCGTTGAAGCCCTCACCTTCGCCCCAGAGTCCTCCTTTGGTCGCAAACGTCTACCGATTTCCTCTCCTTATGATGGTAGCTACAAAGAGGCTGTGCTGTTTGTTGCAGATGCACATCCTGAACTCAGAGATCGACTTGTCGATGCCAACACCACACCCCAGTTCCCCGCCGACAAACTCCTAGTTGATCTGAAGAAAGTAGAAAATGTGACAGGTGTGGAAGTAGGTTCCTACTACACTTGGAAAGAGACAATCTTAGACATGATTAACTCGTTACTAGCTGTGGAAAAGAGTTGGGTCAGCCAGGGATACGAAATCGAGATCCCGGCTCTAGAAGACTACGGCCTTTGACTTTACCATAATTTCCTGCTGAAACGCGATGTAAATAGATGATAAATTGTTCATAATTCTCGCGGTATAGTAGTAAGCGAGAATGTGGCCAAAGCCGGAATAAAGTCGAGTGTGCGCCAACCTTCTCAATAGTGCCAACTCCCTTCTCCTAAGAATAAATCGGTACGCTATCGCAGGCTGCTCGAACGTCAACCATGACGTCTTTGTTCGCCTTCCATAGCTTGAGGCCCGGAGCAAATAGTCTGCCCATCTGCTCGGAATGTAAACAGACGTTAGAAAGGGCGAGAAGGCCTCAAAGAAGTAAGACACGTACAGAGATGCATTTTTAGTGGGGAAAGATGGAGTAGAGGAAACTTGAAGTATGGACAGCATCATCATAGTCACGCAGAATATACTTATAAACGCCGTATCCTTGTGGAAAGTGATAAATTGTTGTGTGAAGGTATCATAGAGCGCAAAGACACCATACGTGAATATTGTTGGTATCGCTCTTGAGATTAATAACTAGTTCGATGACGCCGCGAGGGGTCGAGTAACGTTTACTTAGTCGCTTACTAGACCGGGGAACATTTCAGCGTTGATAATCTAGGGCGTGCCTGGGGAGTAGAAGATGGTCCACTGGAAATGCACACAGATTGGTCGAAAATGAGTGACGGACGAGTCGAAATAAACCAACCAAATAGAAGAAAGCCATGGCACCCGACGAGGGCCGTCCTTGAACATATAGCGGATGCAATTGACATTTGCCAGTTTTGGACAATTATGCTACCGATCTGCCGGAGTCAACGGTACTGCCACAGTTGGGCTTTGTTCTCGAAAACGCATCGTTAAATTTGAAGTCTCAACATGTCTCTCGTATCGACTACTCAACACAATGGTTTCACTTTTGATCCTTCCACAGCCCCCGAAAACAGCAAATTCAAACCCCCTTCTTGGGTCAAATGTGATCCCGTAACCCTGATTGATCCAAGGACGACGAATGGCTTTGGCGACGTAAGTTCATATTTTTGTGAGCGAGGTGAACGCAGTTGATACAGGCTATCCGAAGCCGTGGGACTGGCGGAAGCCGACATTCAGAGGCATCGATCTGACCAGAACAGATCCTCGAGTTAAGGTCAAGCATTATGAGATTGTCTGTGTAGGTTATTTCACCAATTTAACTCTTCTACTTCCCGACCTGACTTTTCTTACTGTAATAGCCTAATCCTGACAACAAGATCGCCGTTGTGGATGTGAACATTTTGGACTCCACAGGAAGGCAACCATACAGAGGAGATGTCCTCATCAAGGGTAAACATATCGTCTCGGTGGGTAAAAAACTCTCCCAAGAGGACCTCACTGGCGCCCGGATCTTTGAAGGAAAGGGGCGTACATTGATGAGCGGCATGGGTATGCGACTTATTAGTTATGCTCAATCGCGCTAATAGTCGGTTCACCCAAGTTGACGCCCACGCCCACTTTACATGGACCAATGCCAGCTCACTCGATGCCCTCGATGTTATGGAGACCGAGGAGCATACGGTCCGTATATCACTTATAATTTTGTAACGGATGGTTTGAATCCCTCTCGCAGTTGTTCTCGGCGCGATCTGCAAGGACTTTTTTGGACTGTGGCTACACCCAATGTTTCGGTGCAGCGTCTGCCAAGGAACGCATTGATGTTGCCATCAGAGACGCAATCAATAATGGAGACATAGTTTGTGCTCTATGTCTCTGCGCTGAGTTGCCCATTTTCAATTTACCCGGTGTCATAAACAGCCTGGACCTCGGCTCTTAGCCAATGGTAAAGAAATTGCTCCTAGAAATGGTGCACTCGTTCCGGGCATCACTGCCTTCGCAGACAGTCCGGAGGAAACTCGAAAGGTCATTCGAGAACATGTAGAAAAGACAAAGGTCGACAACATCAAGCTCAGCATGAGCGGAGAAGAGATCACGGAACGCCTGCGTGCCGAAGATACGACATTTGACGATGAATCTGTGGCAGCCGCTGTTGAAGAGGCTCACAGCCTCGGAGTACGGGTTTGCGCGCATGCCCGATCGGATGAGAGCATTATGCAATGTTTGCAATATGGAGTTGATGTAGTATGTTCATTTAGCGTCCACGTGTTTAGGACACTGATCCGTGAAGATCTATCACGCTAGTTTTATTTCCGATGCCACCATGGATGCTTTAGAGGTACAAAAAAATAGAGTCTATGTGTGAGTGATGCAGTCTCTTTCTGCATCGCTACGCTGCTGAGGATTCATCGTCAGCGCTCCGGCTATCAATTGGCTCTATGCAACCTTGAATGATGCCGCTGCTTTCGGGTTCCCGCGAACAAAGGCTGAGACTGTCGGCTATAAACGCGAACTTGAGGTTGCTATCGCTGGCTTGAAGGAGATGTACAGACGGGGAATCAAGATCCTTCCTGGAGGCGACTATGGGTAGGATTTGTTCTGACACGGCACCACATTGAATAACGCATCATTGTCTCAACTGTACAGCTTTGCATGGACTCCCCATGGAACGTACCGTGATCCCGAGTTGTTTGTCAAGCTGCTTGGCATGTCACCGATGGACGTCATCCTGGCTGCCACTGCTCTTGGAGGAGAACTCATGGCGCGGCCCAACGAGTTGGGCAAGGTTCAACCAGGTTACTTCGCAGATCTAATCCTTGTCCGTGGCAACCCTCTCGAACATATCGATATTCTATCTAATCAGGAGAACATCGATGTAATTATCATGGTGAGTAGGTCATCGCATAGACAGTTCTTCGATGCTCAGTGGCCTCGTTCACGTTTAGAATGGTCGTGTGCATAAGTCCGCACCAGAGGACGGTCGAATTTGACGCAAACACGCTGGAAGTTTGTTCAGTCATTCGCAACTTGATACTCAAATGAACGATTAGTCAGGGAAGGACGGACTGGAGTCTTATTTTCAAAAGCTTAAGGTCGGTGGCGAGGATGACATCGATGTGAAGCGAGTGTCCGCATATCAGAACATTACAGAAGTATGGGCTGTACCTGGTACTACTGTGCCATGTGCTGCTGATGCTCTCTCGTGATTGCCTGGTGGGTTATGCTTAATCTGTCAACGTATCTGTCCATTTATGACACGAAAATGACTAATGACACTCTGGTATCCAGCGTGAGAGGGAATGATGTGTTGCCGCTCGTCTCATCCATGTCTGCTCTATGACAGTCAACTCAACTCAACTGTCTGTTAAATGTTGCAGATGTAAAGTGCTTGTGGGCGTCTCTGGACAAGTCAGCTTGCACATACCCTGGTGGATTTGCCAACGACGAGATGTCTATTCCATTACCAGAAACGACGAGTTGCACTTCAGAACTTCAGACTATGCGAAACATGTTTTGTACGCCGGTTTTTCCATTCCCGAGGTCTCTTCTTACGTGTCCAACAAATTTTCGTCGTCGCACACAACATCGTTACCGCTGGAACTAGATTGGTATCGTTCTACTATGAAATTACGCTGTCCGTCGTCATCTTTCTGATGAGCACGCGTATGTCGGAACCGACGGGCAGTGACCGGACCGTAACATGAATCAATAACAACAACTTCCGCGTAGCCCTCGACTTCCCTCAATTTTGGGAGCGTTATTTTATTCTCGCCTCTGCTATTTATAAAATCGAAGATACAGAATATGTTCTTTGACGATGATTTTGCGTGGCAGCAACAATTCTGTTTGTTTGACGGTGAGTTTTTATAATTAATAGACTCTGTGCTTCAGCTCAACCATCCTCCGACGCGGAAAATATTTTGAAGTCGCATAGTCAAGCACCCACAGCACCAGCTGTTAGCAGGTTTGTTCTGTGCTTATTAGGGTGTTGCATGAGCCAAAAGCATATTCCATTCCTTTGGTACATGGTCGTTAGCGAGAAGGCAAAGTCATGTCGCCAGATGCCTATTTCTTTGCTTTGTACGTGTCCTCAGGCAATCGAAGTTCGATGGGCTTGACACCGATCGTTTGCCTAATGACTCCCATCGGGCGCCTTAACGTGTCTCGCCCTCCATCGAATCAACGAGGACTGGAATGATACTTTACCTACGCCAAATTAACGACCCGCCGATCAATCAGGTGATTACAGCAATCTCGCTCGCAGCATGTCACGACTGTTCCTTGTCGTGGCTTGGAATTACATGTCACTGACGGGTGGACATGGACAATAAATGAGTTTGCATAAATCATTTGTACTTATGTGATGACAGATTCGGAATCCAGATCAAGCGTGGCATATTACTCAGTGACAGCCAGCGACCGGTCCGACATGGTAGAAAGATAAAATTATTTATCCCAACCTCTTCCTTCATCCGAAAAAGTACTGGCGTTGGCCTTATTTGGAAAGTCATTTGGGCACGTGCGGGTGGCGTGTTGATGTCACCATTACAGTGGTGTCAGACAGACAAAGTCCAATATAATATGTAATAATGTATGTGCTGAACATCGCTTGCCTCCAAATGGCTCGTGGTCTCCCCCACAAAAAAAGAATGGCTACGGTCGATCACTTCTAATAATCTGAATATTCTGCATTTCTGAACGTTCGCATGCTGAGGCAGTGTAACTAAACGGACTGCATGAAAGAATGAAAAATAACGCAGCGTACGTTCTCCCGCCCTGATCGATGGTCAAAAAATGTGGGTAGTTGATTAATAAAACATCGCAGAGACCGAAAAAAAGGAACAGAGTAGAGCAGAAAACAAGTAGATAAACAGGTAAAAACTTGGAATGGAAAAAAAGAACGAGCAACAGACGGAAATATGTAAATCTATCCGTGTTGAATGGATGTAGAGGTGTATGGGTTGTTGTGTGTGTGGTGTGTATGTATCCACGCCCGCGTCGATCCATTCACCGCGCCGCAGATCTAGCAGTACACCCCCCAACCCTCCCCCTCCCGCCTAGGCACCCGCACCCGCACCCCCAACCACATCCTCATCAAGTCTAACAACCTCCAAATAACTCTCCGGCACAAGCGCATGCCCCCCTCCCCCACCCCGATCAACGACGGCCCATCCAACACCCCCACCACGCCCGATGACCTTAACAACTTGATCTTCCTCCAACTTCATCTCCGCTGTGCCTTCAGGCTCGAACGCGTATAACGCGCGATATAGACCTGGGTAGAGGGGTTCTTCGTCTTCAGGTGCGTGGGGAGAACCGCCGCATCCGAGGTCGTAGTGTTCGTCGTCCTCGTCCTCGTCGTCATCATCATCTTCGTACGCATACGTATCAGGCTCCTCGGCTTCCTCCCCAAAATTCCGCGCAAAATCTGTTTTAGAAGGGAAGGAGGCGGAAAAGGCGGAAGAGCCTTCTCCGGAATTATCGCCTCTTCCACTCGTACCGCCCCTTCCGAACCCCCACGAACTAAACCGTCCAAAGCCCCACTTAAACCCACCCCACCCATCGTCTCCCAGCCCTCCTCCTTCCCCATCCTCATTTTCCTCCCCATCCCCGTCCTCCTCAGTCCCGATAGAAGACACAGACAAATGCGAACCATTCGACGCAGTCCGCGATCGATGAAATCGATTCAAGACGCGTACCCGATTGGGCTTCGGCACATCCGCGCCAAGACCCGCATGTCGGTCATCCGTGCTCACAAACGCAAAGTCTTTGATCTTGACTAATAAACTGCGTCGCTTTTTTTGTTGGGGCTCCTGTCGTTGTTGTTGTTGTTGAGGAGAAGACTGTTGCAGGGATATAGGCATCTGTGACTGGGAGAGTCGACTTGATTTACGGGTGGATGGGTTCCTTGATAGTGTGCCTGGGAGTTGGGAGGTATATGTGGACGAAGGGCGGGAGGAACGCGAGCGGTTGGATGTAGTTGAGGGTGCGCCTGAGGCGCGGCGGGACATTGCGGGGGAGGGAGGGGCTGGGCGGGTTGATGTTAGTGATGATGTTGATTCCGGACGCGGATTTGACGGATTGGGACTTGGACTTGGATTTGGATTGGAGTCGCGTGCGGATTGTAAGATCGGGTTTGATATCCGATGCGGGTTGGGATGAGAGGATTCGTATGATGACCGTTTGGTGGCGCTCGCAGTCGAATTCGTATTCGAATTTGGAGCGGGTGTGATGGGCGTTGGCGTTGCCAGCGGGGAATTTGGATAAGTGTCAGCGGAGGAGGAGGACAGCGGTGAACTCGTCTTCTCTGCAGCGGCAACGAGGAATGTCGATTTGTTAGTTGGAGTGGCAGGCGATAAAGCCCTCAGCTCTCCCAGATCAGTTCTACTCAGCCCATTCTCCTTTTGTTTGTCTTCTCCACCCCCATTGGCAATCATAGAATTAGCGCCAAGCGCTAAATCAGCTCTACTCCCTCTTTTGGTTTTACCCTGTGGAGGCGGCTTGACCGCAAACTCATGTGCGCCCGGCATAGGCGGCGGTAGGAACGAGGAAGATGGAGATGGGAATGGCGATGAGCTGGGCGGGGTGTCAATTTGGAGGGAGAGGCGTGGTTGGTTTGATGATTGGGAAGGCGGTTGTGATGTCGGATCTGTCAGTGGCAGTGAAACGGTCAGTTAGACGCGAAGCATTGTGGAAACGGGCATGGATTTGCACAGCTGGGGCGTGCAAAGTGATATACTGCACTCAGCACGTCGCGTGCTACAGCGCAAGACAATTGTGTGGGAGATCGAATGGGGGGACAGCCTCGTCGGAGATAGCGCACAAGTCAATCCCACATCGATCGACAGGCACTCAATTCTCCACCCAACCCTCCAGCAAACCGCAAAATATAGACTAATTATAACAACAAGTGTTGAACGAACCTTTAACTGAATCAGAAATCACAGAAGCAGCAGACGCCATTCACGTCAAATGGTACAGCGTAAGACCACGTTCAGATGGTGGTTACCCGTTACGTCCGAATATATAATGCGAGATCCTGGTTGTTCAAGGTAAGTACTAAGGGTGCTGGGCACTGACTGCGCACACGGTGGGGATAGATATACGTGGCGGGCAGAGGAAGAGTAGCGTCACGTATATGTTATGTTATGTTAACGTCCGTTGGTAGGGCGATCTGCACTATGTGTCGATGTTTGCATCCGGTGGCGCGACGCGATTTATTGTCGGCAGGGCCACGGCATTATATGGAGTGACATACTTTACATGAGCCGGTTGCGCGGTATGTATTATTCTGATAGGCGGGGCGACTTGCAACTTCACTCGTGTCCAGGCAAACGAGCTAGCTCCAACTTTCACCCGATGACAAGCCACAAGGCACCGCATTCGCTTGTCCATAATTAATTAATTGTAGCTAACGTTACCAGGTAAGTAACCGACGTCGTCGACGCTAATTTCATCCATATTCCAGCCAGGACACGATACGCCCTTCCTTCGAAGGACAGTGGCATCATAAGAGATCTAGTGCGCATGACAAGTCGGAGACATCAAGGAGCTTTCTAGTTGTCTATCTAGCCGGAGGCTTTGGACCTTACAGGCGCCCGTCTATGCCCACCACTGCCCACCACTCATAGTATCACTAAATATGTACGTACTTTTATTATCATTCCCGCTCTGACGTGGGGTAAATATGTAGCAGAGACCCGTTGACTAGTCGACTGACGGCAATTGCCTTCAACCTATAGTACCTCACAAATACTATTCTGAGGCAATACACTCGCGACTGCCTTTAGGAGACCACTGCACGTACGACTCGGACCTGTACTCTGTCCCTCTCACTGTGAATATCACGTTGTCTCGCAGATGCTGCCAAGATCCCGGAAAAGGCTGTCACCGCATCTGCCACCAAGACAGCCTGACGTCGATTTTGTGGGGTAAAGCGCTGTGTGTTACATGTCTTGACTTTTAACCGCGGGGAACGATATTAAATGAGTTTCGGGACGCCGTTTCATCCTAACGGTTTCGTCTTGATTTGAACTGCTAAACGGTCTGCTCATGCTACAAAATATTTATCCACTAATCCCGAAATGTCCATGTATGCCGCACCTCCTATCCACTCCAAAAACGTGAAAGAAGGACGAGAATAACAATAACAATTAACAATGTCCGATGTTCATGTTTAATAGATGTCCGACTCCACTGATGCTTCCCCCACCAACACACAGATAGAGGCTAATAGGGTGACATATCTGCATTCGCACGATAAGAGTTAGATCCAAATTACAAAAGGGTAGTTAAAGGAATGAGCCCACCCATTATGTATCATCGGATCATCACTCTGAGTCTACTGTAGCAATCAGTGCGAAAGCCGCCGCGTAATTATTCGACTCGACAAGGATCTCGGTGGTCACACTGTCCGGCTTCAGGTTCGGGTTTGGTGCGGTCTTGTTGATAGCAATATCAACGATTTTGGCTAAGATAACCGTCTCCTTGACCACCGTGTTGTTACTGGTTTCGGTCGCAATGATCTGCAAGTATTCGTCCGGGAGTCCTTCAGCCCTCGACACTATTGTCGGGCTGGCAGCGACAGTCTGGGCGAAGAGGACCAAGGCGATCGCAGAGAGAGCAGAGGTGACTTTCATGATGAAGTGAATATATGAAGTAGGATTGTAAAACTTGAAGGTCGTAATAAAGTGAAAGCTTCGAAGAAGAAGATCAGACTGAAGTGGTAGAAGATTTGTGATGCATGGCTACAGCTTTTATATACCTGGAGGGACGGCCTGGGGGTGAAACAAGAGAATTAATAGACATGAGAATTCACGTCAGGGAGTGCGTATCGCTTTTGAGGATATTAATATGCACCTGATATGCTGATACAGCTTCCAAAAACATTGGGATGTTTCAGGCAGCTGTTTCAAGTTCCGTGCTCACTGTTTTCAAATGTGCTACTGAATTTTGGATCAGAGCCCAATATTTTTTTCGCCCGTGCAATCTCTCCCCATTTTCTCATCGTATCGCGTACTGATCGAGCGTTTGGGTAGTTCACAGTCGGCGAAATATGTGCTGCTTTCGAACCGCATCGGTTTCCTCTCTGCGTTTGAAGGCACGTGCCGGACTGAATGCCGGACCTGCCGAGCGCTTATGTAGCTTTCCCGGATTTGGGAAGTTTCGCTCTCAAACTACTAGCTTGGTCAAGACGACCTGTCATTTCAATTATTCGATCCAACTTCTTCGCCCCGGTTATAGCCGTAACTTACGGCTATAATGGCATTGCCGTACGAGGAAAGTTGCAGTGGACTTGATGAAATTCCGTCGGTTTGAACCGTTCTTAAGACATTGAGCACAATTTTTGAGTAGATAAAACTGGAGCTAGCATTATGAGCAGAAACTGATATCTTCTCCTAGAGCGTCACAGATTTAGAGGTCGTTGATACAATAATTGGTACTGATTTCACTTGATTCCCCTCCATTCCCCTGGACAAGAATTGGACATTTCTGACAATTTTCGGTCAGGATCGGACCTTTGAATCGGTGATCAGGTTTGCCCTCTCTATGGAGTCGGCGCCGCGGTGCTCTCCTCTCCTTCCGACGCCTTCGGTTGTCACAGAACTTTCATTCGTAAATGTAACGCTCGAACATGCTTTGGCTAGGCTATATTCGAGATGAATGCATTCTTTGCCGACCCAAACATTGGATTCGGACTGACACTGACCATGTCCATAAAGTTATACGTGGCATTAAATGATTAATGTGTCCTTGACGATGAATGACTAGACCGAATATATATGCCGTCTCGAAGTTGCTTTCGTGATCTACAAAGTGAGTTCTGGTTTGGTGAAGCTGCCCCGTGTGTATTGAACGATCTTGGTATTGTTTCGGCAGGCGTAACGCAATGATTTCAGTCACATTGAAAATACGTAAAATGGAAGAATATTCGATATCGTATTTCAAAATTGGCACGGATTAGTGATCTGAAACTAGTCCGTTCACCGTATCAGCTTGTGATTTTTTTCCCGATCGAGTGAGTGTGCTGTCATTCTTCGAGCGGGCAACCTCACTCCGCTGTTCAACAAGCTACCATTCGCCATTCACCAGCAGAAAGCTCCCCCAACACCAAGCGATTTACAACATTCATCAAACAGTTTATCGTAGATGTCATCAGGCGACCAGGTACTAGTGCACTAAATTTCCATCATCTCGGTGAGTGCCTTGTTTAATACGACATGAAATAAGGACGGGGCCAAACCTGGTGATTTTCACCAGGGCATTTGGTGCTGTGGCTATTCGTGTTTTCGAAATTACAGCACTGGCAGGTCAAGTCATTGTACTGGCCATTGGCATCCTGGCACTTGCAGTTTCCAGAGTCTGCAAGCACAGACCTGCTCGGAAGGGCATCATCAATCGAGCGGTCTAGTAATGAACGGTCATACTCGCCTGGCGGTCAGGAGAATGATGGCCGTAGCAGCGAGTTGAGTGAAGTTGAAATGCATTGTGAGCAGCCGATAGGATGTATCTGTGTTGGAGATTTCCGTCAAATCAACAGAGGCTTTATACTCTTTCAGCTCCCCATTCCCGAGATTGGAAACAATAAATGACGTCGAAGGATGGTTGCCGTTTCTACCCGTGAATATCTTGGGCCCGTCCGTCTCACTAGAAATACCCTGTGTCGGCATTATTCTATGAGTAGAATTCAGACGGCGGGTGCCAAACAATGTCCACCTGATCCTCAAGGTGGAGTAAGCGTTTATTTTCCCTTTGTCCTTGCTACGAAAACGGTTTGTACGACAAAACCAACCTGTAAATATCTGTGGCGTATTGGATATTGACAGTGGGGTATATGAAGACAACGATTGGCTACAAAGGAATATGACCCGTAGGTTTCGCTGGAAAGCGGCCAGAAGCAAAGCTCAAGAACCGGGGGGAAAACTGCAAGTAGTAGAATGAGCATGCAGAGTGTGGAATGTACATGTGCGATCGTCGGACGTGATTCTTGAGCGTCCTTGGCACTTTCTTGGCCAAAATCCGATGGATGGCCAAGCTCAGGCTGAAACGCGGAGAGTGCTATACTTCTACCTTAAAGTTTGTCCCATCTACCAGCGTCCGAACTTGGCACTGTCTTGGCCAGGATCAGAAAAACCAAACAGAAACACAGACAGTACTACCTTAAGTTCAACCCAATATCCGACCTTGGCATCGCCTTCGCCCGGATCTATGTAGTAAGGTAAGAGCTCCAATTGAAGATGACCAACGCAAGAAATGTGTAGAAATATTAGATGAGGGACGTGAAAAGCCTGAGGAGACGCGATTACTTGTGTCTTGTTCATGGAAAAGAAGAGCACGGCCCGGGGCCGAGTCGTCATTGGCTCGCGTGACACACATAGCATAATGAACACTCCGCCGCCGTCGTACCACAAGCCAGAGCCACAGAATATGTATTCACAGCTGCCATTGCGGTTGTGCCAGTCGAGACCCTTCTTTTTGGCTCGGTAGACTTACAAGCATAGGCCGACGATCAACCAGAGTTCCCTTTAGCTTTCACTTCTATTCACGTTGACATCAACATATAGATCGTCAAACCCCATGGCGGCTTATCCACACGCCTAGCTGAAATAATCCGGCAGCACATAACTCAACTTCTTCAGATCACTGGCCTTCTGTTCGGCAGTCCTCGGCATTATACTGAATTTCATGCTCCCCGCCTCCGCTTCTAGCAAGTTCGTTTCTTTGACTAGGTCTTCGAGGACAGCCGCTGCTACGTGTCGCGAGGTATCGGCGTTTTGTTTGAGGGTTTTGAATACCTCGGCGGCGGTGACTGAATCGCTGTGAGGACGCCAAGAGTCATAGTCGGTTGCTGTCGCTATCAAAGCGTAGCTACAGACGCCAGAATCAATGTCAGTTGGACAAACACGGCGGGATCAGAAGAGCTGGCGGCTTCACGCACCCAATTTCAGCTTCCCTGGCTAACTTCGCCTCAGGTAACACGCTCATGTTAATCAAATCACCACCCCACATCCTATACATCACGCTCTCCGCTCTAGTCGAGAACTGCGGTCCCTCCATGCAAACAATGCATTTCCCGGTATGCAGCTTCACCCCCTTGCCATCATCCTCCAATGCCTTCCGTATCCTTCCTTCAAGCCATTCCAGCAGCTTGTTCGTGAACGGGTCTCCAAACGCAGTATGCGCGACTATATTCGTCTCGTCAAAGAAAGTAGTAGGTCTAATACCCTTCGTACGGTCAATGATTTGATTCGGCAAGGCGAAATGCCCTGGTGCGATTTCTTCGCGAAGTGATCCGACGGCACTGAACGCAATGATAGTTCGGACGCCAAGGGACTTGAGGGAGGCAATGTTGGCCCTGGAAGGGACGGTTGAAGGAGAATAGGTATGATGCTTTCCGTGACGAGCTAAAAAGGCAACTTGGGCACCCGAAGGGAGCGAGGCGATTGTTATGGGAGAAGAGGGAAAGCCCCAAGGCTAGAGAAAGAATCAGATAAGAATTCTCAGAGTAAGCGGACCATAGAGGAATGCCAATTTCATCCATCGTTGAACCCATGGCACTTCATACGGGTAAAGCCGCGTGACTATACAGCAAGGCAGAATGAGCATCTAGGATGCCGTTCATACAAAGCGTTGACCTCTCAACCATATTTGCCTTTGGGAACAAATGCGTAGGGCTAAAAAAAGAACGTACAGTTTCGGGGTATACTTCCTTCCTGAATAGACGTCAGATCGAACACTGGTGATCGAGGTATGTGCGGACTGACACAAATGTGAGGTTATCAAGGTGATAAAGTCCACTTCCTCCAATCACACCAACAAGAACTGTGACAGACAGTCAGTATCCGGAGTATGGAGAAATTGTATGGCTCACTCTTCTCGTCCGCCATGTTGGGGAATGAAGATAAGAAAGGATAAAGCCGGCTTATCCGAATCGATCCGATCAGTTTCAAGTTCCACGTGCGTTGCGATCGTCTACTTCCCAAATTGGGCCAACGCTAGAACGTTTCGGGTTCGGTAAGCCAAAGACGGAGGACATCTTTGAATTGGGAACCACGGCGGAAAACTACGGCGAAAACTACGGGAAAATCTACGGCTCTACGGCGGACGCACGATCGGCTTGGCAGCAGACCTGGACAAATTCAAAACCTGCCAGCTCTGATTAATGCAATGATGCAATAAAACCCCGCAAACACGTATAGTACTGTTCAACCGACTGCATAAGCTCCATTAAATCCCTCCCCAACTCTATCGCCATATATTATTTCCACCTTGGCAACGCCGCGGCGTAATAAACATTTCTTTCTTGCATGAGCTTTTCCGAGCTCGGACCTTGAGGCACCTGACCCCGATAATTCCCTTGATTACACGTTCCACGTCGTTGGTGTTTGGGGGCTGTTTGGACATGGCGGGTCCGGCGGGACAGTCATCGTGGTGAAGAACGTCGAGAACGTCTGTCAGCCGCAACAAATTTGATTAAAACTCCGACGCTTGCAAGTGGCGGCAAGCCGTTATGCGTTTTTCGCCGTAGCCGTAGTCTTGCGCCGTAGTTTTCATACAAAGAATTTCTCCAAAGACGAAGATAAATCCAACGCACCTCAGTGAGCGAGAATTCGCAATTCAAATAACTCGTTTCAACATTGGATTACTAGAAAACATCGCAGCATTCGCGACTTTCGCAAATGCGCCGTCAACGGAAAGTATCGCCGTTGATCATTTCCAGATCCCACTTTAGATTGAACTTAGTTTTACTCAGCTTCACGAATACTGGACGGAAGCTTGCTGAGATAAGGTTCAGGCCGTTGGCGTACCCCAAGAAAAGCATCTAATGGAACCCCTACTTGAAAAACTGCAGGAGGATTTGTCCGGCCTGCATGGACAGATCTGTAATCTGTTTAACATCCTCCACCCTGGTTAAGCTGACGTTGAGATCTCCCAGTTGCAGCTTCCCAGTTATCTGTGCGTCAGTCACTATCTCTGCCTTCCGCTCTCCCAAAATCTTCGTGTCTTCAGACTGTAGCTGTAACCACAAACCGTCCCCACAAGGAATCCAGTACCACCAGCAAATATGATGTCTCGTATTAGGGGAGCTCCTCGGGACGAAACGACGCACGGCGGGACTTTCGATGTCGCGTTTTGGTGGTACTGCTGGATAGGATTGTGAGAGAACGCGCGCGGAGGGAACTGCAAGCACAGATGCTTTCGTCCGCAAGAAGACGATGCAGCTGTCATAAAGATCCATTCCATTAAACATGGAGCCATGCATCCAGGCCGCGCTGGTAAGAATGTGATCTCCGACCACTGCCGTAACCGTGACGCTGATAATCGCTTCGGTTATGGCAAACCAGATTCAGCGTGGATCGGTCGAAAGCGTAGACGTCTCTGCAGACGGTCGTAGACTCCCTAAAGGTCTCCGCCGATGTGACAGTTTTTCTCTATCAAGGGGTAATGAAACAATGGTCTGAATGGTGCGTTAACTTACGTACCGCCACGTTCTTACAAATGATGCCTAGTGCCTCACCGAGATTTCTTCTGGCTTTCTCATCATTATTCCTGCCTCTCTCCAAACTCAAGGCCGTTCCAAGTGCCTCGTCAGAAACCACATTCCGAACACCCAGGGTCACCCTGAGCCAGCTTGCGCTAGCTCCAGTGACGCAAGCCTTGATCACAAAAAGTGCTCCAAAAGCACTTATAGCCGCCCATGCAAGTCCCCCAAAGCCTCTGTCCCCTAGTAAGAGAGACTCCGCTGCGGAGGAGCCAATGAGAGTTGTCAGCGCAGCGATATCGACGAAGCCATTGCCAAAAGCCAGAGAAAGCGTAGAGTTAGATGTGCTTTCCGCATTCACATTGAAAGGACACAGTATTGATATCAAGAAGCTATTGAAAGCAATACCGAGAGGCATGAGTCGCCTGAGGCCCGGGCTGGTATTGTAGTATTGTACAAACAACTTGTTCAAAGTTGTTCAAATGCCGCGGACGGCTAGCCGCCGGCCCGACCACGTGATCTATTCTTAGGACGAGCTTCAAGGTCATCCCGATCCGCGTAACTACCATTCTTCCGTTATCCGTCATGTCTCGACTGACTCCACGCATCCCTCTCATCTGGGTGAGCTTATCCAGTGTTTGTGTAGCACAAATGCTGATTAATGTGCGGCCAGGGTACGATGACGATGGGCTATGCTGGGAAGAACGGCGTGCGCACATCAGACAAACAAGAATGCCAGGACATTCTGGACACATTCTTCAAGTATGGTAGTGAGCTCGATACCGCAAGGGTGTACGGGGAGGGAACTACAGAACAGGTACGTAATGGTTCTCTTACAGTTTAGTTGACGCACCATGACAAACAACTTGCGTTAGCTTCTGGCTCAGCTTGATCTCAAAGATGCAACACTTGACACTAAGTGAATATCAATGTCTAAGTATGCTTAGCTGATTTACATCTTTCTTCCTCTTTATTCTCGTTTCATAGAGTTTACCCAGTTAAACCTGGAGATCACAGCCCTAAAGCCCTGCGTGCTACGTTCCTCACGTCTCTCAAAAGCCTGGACCGCTCCAAGACACGCGTCCTCTATCTCCACGCACCCGACCGGAGTGTTCCATTTGAAGACACTCTGAGTGAGGTCAACCGGATGCACAAGGAAGGGTTATTGTAAGTTGGTCCTTATCTCTGCACGATTTAACTCAAAGTCATGAAATGTTCGATAAGTGACATCTTCGGCTTGAGCAACTTTTCCGCTTGGGAAGTGAGTTTATTTGGCTGTATGTTGCGAGCGTGAATTCATTTTTGTATTTGACAGGTAGCCGAAGTCGTTACCATTTGCAAGAAGAATGGCTGGGTGCAGCCAAAGATTTACCAAGCGTGCGTGCATCGAACTCGGATTTTATCCAGACGGACTAGCTTAGACTGATGTAGCATGTACAACGCCATCACCCGTGAAATGGAACCTGAGCTCCTACCCTGTTGTCGCAAATTCGGCCTTCGCCTCGTCATCTACAATCCGCTGGCGTGAGTCGACTGTTCCCTTCTATTTTTACTTTAGCCCTTACCTCCATCCTTCAATCCGACTTGTATGAAATGTATAGTGGAGGTTTCTTTGCAGGAAAAGTGTCATCCCTCACTGATCGCGTCGAGGGTCGCTTCGATCCCACCAGCGGGCATATGGGTGCTATGTACCGGGCACGATACCTCAATGATGGATACTTTGAGGCTCTTAAACTTCTCAAAGACGTCGCGGTAAGTTCTGTTCCTCTTATGCGGTTGGCATCGCCACGCTTACACTACAGATAGAACAAACATTCCCTCCGCCTTACAGAAATCGCTTTCCGCTGGCTTCAGCACCACTCTGCATTAACTCCGACCGATGGGATTATCATCGGGGCTTCCAGCAAAGCGCAGCTGGAGCAGAACGCGGAGGATTCCCTGAAAGGCCCTCTTGATGAAGACGTTGTGAAGGCGTTGGATGAGGCTAAAAGGATTGTCGTAGCTCATGGAGGCGCACCTACGTATTGGCGCTGAAGAAGCTGCGAAGAGGCGACTACAGTGATTTGGTGAGATAAACAGTGTATGGAATTTTGTAACGATATAGTGTTTGAATTATTGATATATTATGTCCCTACTGAAAATGGCTATCTCGTTTGGCCAGCGCAAGACGAATGATAAATTCAAACATTGAGCATCAAGCAAGTATCTCCAATACAAGACCCAAACCGAAAACGCTTCCGATTTTATTTAATCCGTCGTCATATAATATAAAAATACATCACCCGGAACCGTTTGAGCCGTTTGAGTTTTTCTAAACGCTCTTCTATATGGATTTGAGTGGCTATTTTTTTTTTGGTTTTGTTTTATTTCACGATGTACGGATATGTACCGCTTTGACACAATCAGGTGGTCTTATCGCGAACGCCATAACGTCCGTTTGCCTGACGAGTACGATACTACGATCGGACCGAGCGTGAAATCTCCAGAACGCCTCCATTAGCTGCCGCTGATTTATTTCAATATGAGTAAGGCGCTCATTCAAGTCTTGTTGATCGTCCGCGCGCATATCGTCATTCCTCGTCTGCCAAGCACGAATGTCCATTAACCCCGATATCTGTTTACGCTCATTGTCAGTCAGCCAAAAAGTTTCTACAGCAAACTCGCGTGAAAGGAAGTGACTGAAGTGCTAATGCGGGGGTGATATCCCTCTATTTGAGCAATTCTCTGGTCTTTTGTGAAAAGTAATCTCAAAAATCGATCCGTACGCCGTTTCCTTCTGAATAAAGGTTGAACTTCCGCCGAGTAGTCTGTGTGAAGGACAGTAACAAACACTCGTCGAATGGCGAGATGTCGATTCAATGTACCTGATAAGGTCAGCGAAAGGCGTTGGTGTCTTGACCTTCAGCAGTCGTCCAGCGGAATACTCTCTGTCGAGCATCTGAAGAAGCTGTGGAATGGATTGCGCGAGTGCTTCTAGCTGTTGTTTGCTAACTTGAGCTTGCTGAACGTTTGCATCATTTGCAGGTACCAAGCTTGAGGTATCATTCAACTAACCTACTTTTCTGGCGGAAAAATGTCAGTGTTTGGCTTCTCACCTGCACCTTATGGGTTGCCTGCAGGATCGCCGTAAGACATTCGTAAACAAGAAGCCAACAGATGCAATGAACATAGACACAGACCAGGTCATGCGGGAATCATCGGATAAAACTGGTCATTCACACACTCAGCAAAACGTTGGTAATCCTAGTGTCCACTGGGCCAGTGGACACTATAGAGGCCCGCCCGGAGAGTCCGAGTGACTCACAACCATAAATTCCAATTTCCGACGGACGACTAACCCTAACCCTATATAATTTCGAGGTCGGTCCGATTAATACAAATACTGCTGTTGCATACCACGGTCACCATCTCTTACCACGTCTTTCTCAAAGCACGTTCTAAACATATAACTGGTATAAACTTGCCAACACAGGTACCGCCGGTCCAAAAATAACTTAGCTGGAAAGGTGTATATGAAGGTCCAGCTTGGCATTCAGATATGTATCCTTATCGCCACTCTTACCTCCTAAGTCCTACCGCAATATGTCATGCATGTGCATCATTTCGCGGAAGTTCGGATTTCCCATTGAAACCGGAAAGCGCACCTTACCCCATCGATCTATCTTTGCAACACGTGTACACTGTGGAAGGCATGCCAGAATCCAGATACGCCCTCGGTAAAAGGATAAGACAGGCGTTCAGCGACACACCCGGTCATTTCCTTACCATCCACTATTGTCGCTAAGCTGTCTTGGGCCCATTGTTGATATTTGGGACGCCAAGCTGCTGCCAGAGCATAATGGGTGTAGTACGGTGACGTATCCCTGAGGAATTTTTCGCAGGCGTTCTCCACACTGTACGATCTCAGCCGCTCCTTACCATCCACTATTGTCGCTAAGCTGTCTTGGGCCCATTGTTGATATTTGGGACGCCAAGCTGCTGCCAGAGCATAATGGGTGTAGTTATCCCTGAGGAATTTTTCGCAGGCGTTCTCCGCACTGTACGATCTCAGCCGCTATCTCAAGGTCCCAAAATCATACCTGCCAGTGAGTCGGTCCATCACAGTTAGCAAAGGAAGTTATGTGATGAGCTTGCAGATATGCGAAGATCCCCTTTTGCTCGCACGGGAGTATTGTGTTATTGTTGCGGGCATCGTCGATGAGGCACCTCGAGATCTCCATGGGTTCACCTCCAACGAACACATTTCGCCTTTCAATTCAGTCATACGCACGCATTATGGCATCTGCTATCATCAGCTAGCCGTGAGTCATTCGGGACTATCTTCGCTACTCCAGACATCGCCAGGAATATTAGAGATCAACGTCGCTTTGTCATGGTATTGCCACCATTAAATGTGCAAGAGTACCACTCGCTCGCACTAGAACTTTCAGCACCTAGTCTGATTTCCGAAGGCTGTTGGCAGGCTCTTACGCTAGATCCGGGAACATTCGATGAAAGGAGCTCCACGGTTACGTCGGACGGGATGAACCGCGGTGTACTACTTACATTTCCAGCTTGCCTGATTCATGCCGCAGATTGCAATTGGGTGAGTGAAGATGATCTGGGTGACGATTGATCCATATAGCATGTCGAGCCGCGGTGTTCGTAGCTTAGGGATAGAACACGATGCTTCTCTCAGTCCTTCCCATAAGCGCAAACGAAGTGTGAATCACAGAAGTTACACACATGTCTCAAGATGGTAACACCGGTACCGTTAACAGGACACTCTGAGACTCGGACGTGCCACGTCCGTCAAAGGCGTGGAAGCAGAGGCGATATTTTTGTCTATACACTTCACCCTGTTAAAGGTACAGTAATGAGGAACGAATCATAGCAGCAACAATCCAGGACAAGGGCCAGGAACCACCAGCCCAGAACGTCTGATTCAAGTTTAGCTCGTGTAATCTGAGGAACGCTGCGAAAGCAAGTCGACAGTTCTATGCACAATATTCAGACGGATGTTGTACGGATTATTATTTCCATTAACATATATTCACCGACTGGGGATAGATATGTCCATCAGATTCTATCTCCACACTTAAAACAACCGAAAGAGCTTATATAAGGCCCACCGATCGTTGATCAGGAACACAGTCCGAAACGCCCGAGCAGAAAACAAAGGCCGGAGTCAGCTATCTGTGGATGCGAAAATCAGCAAGCGTGGAAAGGTTAACTGTAACAGGGGAGTCACTAGTCACTATTCACTCTTACGGGTTTGAATTGGCCGAACGACGGCATTGTCAAACTTCGATACAGCGTCAGGGCAGATTAACCGGTTGAATGAACCCCCTAAGAGCGGCTCAAGGTGGAGTTCAGATAGAAGGTTGAACGTGACTTGGTGCAATCGCAAGCGCTCAAAGGCGCTTCTTCGATTGTTCACCCGTGTGGTCGTCCTGCCACGAGGCGAGTCTATTTTTGCAAAGGATCCTCCGGTCGTACATACGCATTCATTGTTCTGTCTTTGGCAACCGAGACCCAATAAAGATTCCCTTGGTCTTTGCGTCTAGGCTCGAGGCTCGAAGTCGGCGGGAGTCGCCTAGCAAATGCCCGTTGGCGGAACCAATAAGACTGAAATTAATGACGTTAACCATCCATCGCGGCTATCTTCTATTCAATCCGGAATCTTGCATCATGTATACCCATTAGATGTATAATTAGGCCGTCGGGTTATCATATCTTTACACCCCCCGTCCTAACTGGCCGTTCGGAAGCGGTCGGGAAGTGATCGAGGTCTTTGTGAGGTATGTAAGAGGCGGCGTATAAAAGGTTACAAGGTTTCTCCTCCTTTTTTCCCAGGCCTTCCAGTATCTTGACTTTCATCTGCCATTGATACGCCTCCATCATGAACTTCACGTTTGTGCTCGCTATTCTTGCTGCCCTTCTCGTTGTTGGGGCTGCCCCGGTCGAGACAAACGGCGATCGTATGGCTCGAGGACTACCCCCACTTTACCCGGCAAAGCTCAGGCGTGGTACACTCGTAGACGGTACATAATTATACTTTCTGTTCACTAACATAGCTAACCTTTAGAACTATCAGTCGCGAAACGTGGCGAACCATCTAAGCGTGCTACGCACGCTGACGGTACACGACCTTTCTTTATGCCTGAGATATGATGGCTAACCCTCGAGTTCTATAGCTGCCAAGCGTGGTGAACCATCAAAGTGGTCCTAAAGGCTTGCCGGCCTAGAACTTCATCCAGCTTCTTCGATTCACGTCCTTGGACGTTTCATTGGACATTTAAGTAGAGTGCGTCATCTGTTATGGCCCGACGCTCTGAGTCTGACATGCCGTATTCACCATCAAGACTGAACTAGTACATTTCGGGCATGCATATGCTTTCATTCCACGTTCCGATACGATTACGATGACCCTTTGATTACTTGATGCTTTCACTCCCTATTTTCGTTCTTACTCCTTTGCGGCTGTCTTGACTTTACCTTTTTACTTCGTCGGTAGACCCAGAAACAATAACAATTGGCCATCACCATGGAACGCAGTGTATGGGGTGATGGTTTTGATGTTTTTGCCATCGGTTGGTTAATGATCGGCTCCAGTATCTCCCTCGGAAAGCTTGGCGTTGGAGGCTTTATGCAAAGGTGATATAACCAGCAAAGTGGCATCAAACATTGATTATCTGTCGGCCTGTATTGCTCCTGACAGTCCAGATGCCGCCGAGATAACCCAAATGTGCCCGTCCGTTGCAAAATGACTCCCTTTCTGTTGGGGTATAATCGCAACGAAGTAAAATCGGTCCAGTGCCATCACAAAGCGCCTGCATGGCTTCTGGTCTTGATATCTGATAGTTGAATATTAAGGTGCCACCTCTGCAGAACAAAAGAAACAGCCTCTAGTCCATATGCATCCCGAAAACGAAGTAAGAATCCGAGGGAGAATTGCCCGGTAACCGGCTCGAGCACATGCGTGACAGAAAAGAATCTGTGTTAGCCGATCAATAGAAGTGTATGGAGGAAGTGAGAGAGGATGACGCACACTAGGCATTACTGATCAGCTCATGATACGGTCCCCAAATCGAGTGCTAAATCATCACTATCGCAGGCCTTCGGCTGGCTATGCATTGGCAACAAAGGACAAACGGGGATCGAGCAGAAGAGATCGCTTCAGCACAATCAGAGCGATTTTTTAAGGGGCTAGTGGGGTAAGATAGATGTCGGATGTAGTGATCGCTCGTCAAAAATGGATCGAGCAGGAAATATCCGGCAATTCGCACAATTGGCAGTCAGCTATAGATGACCTCAGGCGAAGGGCGCTAATACTAGTCGTGAGGCCTGTGATACCCTGTCCACGGCCACACTCATATCTATCATTGGCCAGCGCCTCGATGTTTATACCACCGCCCGTCCTGGGCGGTTTCATGCGTCTCGAATGGTTTGTAAGTCTCGGACAACCATCTGTTCCGCGGCCGTGAAACTTCGCGTTCGCAGAGCCCATTAAGTTCTTTGGATTTAGGAAGAGTTATCCCAAACGGAGGTATGCGCTCGGTGAAAAGTCGGAGGTGCCGCATAGGTAGTAGAGGTTGTCTCAAACTTTTGGAGGTTGCGGATGAGACAAGTCCAGTGACGTTAGCACAGAAATAATCTGTGCAGGAAGTAAGATGGCAACGTACCGACAACCCCACTTTACTAAAGCATCGTTGAACCGAGAAAAGTATCGATGGGCGGTCGAAAGAGTAGTCAAACATATTAGGATAGCGCACATGGAAAGATACTTACGAGAGTCGGCAGAATTGATTTTGGTACGCGAACCGTTGGCATGGATGATCGATGGTGCCGTTCACTTACTAGACTCGGCCCAGCCCGGCGCTACATTTATATAGTGGCTGTGCAGCACCGCCACAGCAGCAAAATCGATCTCTTCAAAGTTGACGGCAGTCGAGAAATCAGTTTTTACGAGCTCACACTGTACCTTTGCAATAAAACTCATCAATTTAATTATCCCTACAACTAAAGTATGCCTCGTATTACCAAATCTTAACAGAATCTGCAAGCTCAAGTAGCTTTTGTTTGAAATTCATCAACTTCTCTGAACATTACTCAGCCTCAACCCCATGTCAATCAATAGATGCTTTTAGGTATGGGAATAATACAAAGGAAGCTCAAATACAGGTAAAGAAGTTTGGTAGTCGCAAACAGTCTTCTCACCATCGAGTTATTGCTCGTGTGTTCAATGATTAGATATAGTAACAATAGACGCCCAAGATAAGCCTTATCGGGTAACGGCAAATCTTGTGGTATTTCAAAATTTATAACTCGGTGAATTTTGAAGCGATCAAAAATCTGTCTGGTGGATCTCTTTAGACCATTAAAACAAAGCTTATCACAAGAGGAATAAGAAAAATCGGGATCTCTATTTCGGGCATACAAAAGTGGCGGTGTCTATTAGGTCGAGAACCGACTCGGAATGGTTAGGCTGTGCTGTAACCTTAACCTAAGTACGTTGGCTAAAATATCTACTTGACATAACACTTAACTTCGACTCAGATCAACCTTCAAAGTTACAGTGATGTTTCGCCTATACTCCGACATCAACAACGTCATCTTTTGTTGTTAACGTCTACGAATGAAGACCCATGTGCGGATTTGACTGCACCGCTGCACCACGCATTCAAAAACAGCGTTGACCGGATGGGGTGCGTACAATTTGCAATTGATGGTCGTTCCCCATTTCAAAGCCCTTCCCCGTACAGAGCATTTTGACGCTTATATCATCAATATTTGAAACATTGACGGGCCCCGCATCATGCATGATGCTCGCACGGTGAGAGAGATCGTGTAGTATTTGGGGATGGATTCAACAAGTATGTCTGTTCTTGTCTCTGCAATACTGCCTATCACCGCTCATCATGTTTCCGCTTGAGATAACAGCGCAATAGATCTAATTCGGTGGCATATTCCTGAAGAAATTTTCGCGAGATGTTCGTACTGCATGATCTGAGCCCTGTGGGGTCGTTTGAAGAAGGAGCATTGATCGGACAATGCTGACGACCAACGGATCCGCCTTTGACCATCGTGAAATTTGTGTGAATGCGATGCTAACGGTCAGAAAACTCTATCGGTAAGTTATTTCACAACTAGTAAAATAAATGTCTGTTCGGGGCTGAAGGATATACAGAGATTCAGTACCCCTTCACTTGGCTTTCTTTCCGAACATCGGTGTTGTTGCGGACATCGTTGATAACACATGCACGTTGGTCCAACTTGGGACTCAACCTCGCGTGCCCATTAAATCATTTACCAGCACCATATGGTCCGCTACGAATTATTCAAGATAAATTCTGGAATCAACAGGAATTTCACATGTCGTTCAATGGCTACGGGTACAAAATTGCAATGTGCAATGCTCCACAATGACGTACACACCAGGGCAACATTCATCATGTCCATCACGGTTCTTTTCAAAGCGCTTTACGTGAAGGCTTCCCACTGTCAAATTCATGAAAACAGACTTCTATTTTTGGCAAATCAGGTGAAATACTTATTGAGGTATCTAGTGATTCGACTAAGTCCGTGATGAGCTGATTCACTCTGCAGATTGCGAGATTATGTCGACGAAGAACGTCAGATCCACCATAAATCCATCCACCTCCCGCCGAGGTGCGTATATCAGCAGCTGAGGGGGACCTGTCAATTCTGGCAAGAAGCACAACAAGTCAACCGCAGCCTACGGCCCCCGGAATTAAGGTGCGAGCGCTCGATCGCTCTGGCACGATAATGATGTCGTTGACTAGTCGACTCCTATTACCTAAGGCGCAATAGGGGACCTGGGTCTATACCTTTATTGGAGGATACATACTTCCGCCGTTAATGAGGAATCGAGAACAGGCACAGAAGCTAGGCATAAAACGGAACCTTGGCCTCGAGGTTCTGGTCTAAAGTTAATCGAGGCCTCATTTCAGGAGGAACGCCGCGTAAAACCCAAGTCCATCGATTTGTCAAAACCCTGCACAAACATTTGAGCGGAGATGAGATTATATAGATATACCTGGAGAGATGGAACGGTTTGTGTAAATAAAATCATTTAAATATGTATTTATGTAACACAGGCATGACGGCCAAGCAAGGTACACCAAACAGACCAAAAGCCTACATAGACCAGAACAACACAGCCAAGGATTACGAAACCGTAGGCAATGCCCAACGGTTGAGATCGCGGCGCACTCTCAGTCATAATATGAACAAGAGTTACGGTATTCCTGCTTGTTGAATTCAAGTGAGCGTAATTCAGGGGACCCTGCTGCGGGCTATTCACGCACTTGAAGGTGACCTCTATGTGACCGGCGGCCAACGTTATGCATATGGGGACGCCGGGGGATGCGCGAGACGCCCAATATGACTATTTTTCTACCGCTTCAGGCAAGTTTCAGGCGATATTTCTATAAGTGGCATGCAATCGTTGGGATTGATCTCACACTCATTGCTTGTCCCTATATGTTCATGTTGCTTCTGCGGTGATCTGTTGAGTCTTCTTCCATCTTGGCAGCCGAAAACCCGTGTTTGCCGTAGTGTTTTCGTTCACGGCCTCAACTCGCCTTGACATGACTTTTAGCCACGTTTGCACAGCCAATGCTGCGTATTGCAGGGCTGTCTCCCCTTAACACCCACCGTACTCCGGAACCGGACCTCCATCGATATAGCATCCAGCCGGGATGAACGCATGCTTACATCTGCACGCGCCAAGAACTTTGGTTAGTTTCTATGGCACGGTTTAGCGGCGGTCGGAGAGTGGCGATTTCGTGGCGGTGTGTAGAAGTGATGTATAAGAGACCAGAAGTTGCTTTTCGTATTCCCAAGTTCTTGGTCCACGTCACATCCTCTGTTACGCCTTCGTCATGAAATTTACATTTGTAATCGCTATGCTTGCTGCCCTCCTCGTCGTGGAGGCTGTACCAGTCGAGACAAACGCCCAGCGCATGGCCCGAGGGCTTCCCCCACTTTACCCGCAAAACCTCAAGCGCGGTACGCCCGTTGACGGTAATTGATGCCACCTTTTGTGCATGAACTTAGCTAACATTTAGGAATATCCAGTCGCAAGACGTGGTGGACCTTCCAAGCGTGCTGCTCCCATCGAGCGTACGCATCTCTCTTTTGTTGATGATAGCATGAGCGGCTGACCTTTGGTGATATCCAGTCGCAGAACGTGGTGGACCATCCAAGCGTGCTACTCCTGCTGGGGGTACATGATTTCTCTTTTGTCCGCAAGATCATGGCTGATCGTTTACACCTTGCAGTTGCGAAGCGTGGTCAACCCTCTGGCTGGGGCGGACGGTATGTGGTCTCTGTCTCTCTTCCCCCACTATTGCGACTGACTTTCGAAATCTGCAGCCGCTAGGCCTGTCGTACCATCAAACTCGTCTTCAATCCCATTTGACGTAATCCCCCCTCCCCTTCCACTCAAGTTCTCATGTGCCTCGGATGCTGCATTGGATATTTAGATATGTGAGTTGTCATCCCACCGTCTTCTCGTGAAGAGCGCGCTCTGACATGTCTAATGGTGATCAGGATTCGGTAGACCTCATACGTTTCTGCAACCAATATGCTTTCTCGTTCGATCTTTCGCTGGCTTCTCATGAAGACGGATTCTTTCATCCGCGACGTCCTTTTGATCAAGTGTCTTACCTCTATTCGCACTTTCTCCGCTGGGCGCTGTAGTGGCATTGCCTCGTTTACTTCGTTGGGTGAACTTTAAAACTATACAATGGACTATTTGATATGGAATGCAGTGCATGGTTTGAAATGATTCATCTCGGCGCTGGTAAGTCGTTGATGTCGGCGCCATCTTCTCCACCAAGAGGCGATACGATACATTGGCCGAGAATCTAGATGGATCTACGTATGCGCGCCGCCACTTGTCGGGTTTATGAGTTTTGATAAGGAATCCTCTGGCTGATGTGGGCCCGTTCTTTCTGATTATCAATTGGGCCCGTTGAACTCCAACAGCCTTGTGTTAGAGAGAATCCCAGCAGCAAGAAATACCGAGAATCTGTAGTCGATCTCCATTTGGATGTTCATTGAGGTAATTGTGAGCGTTGCCGTTTTGCAGATATGGCATTACAATGAATGATATGTTGTCAAGAACATTGGCACCAAGAAACTCTGCAAAACCAGGTTGGCCAGTAACTGATGGCGAAGACTATGTTGTTTGTGAACATACGGAGAATGTTGGGATGTCGAAGGTTCGCCCATATCTGATCAAGGTTGATTGATTCCGCGGTTTGCGGAAGGACAACAGCTCACCTTGATCTCATTACGGATAGACTGCAATTCGGGATAGTTATCAACGACATATGTATGCTATTGTTCTAGACGTACCTTAGAGCCAGGGGTGACACCATCCTCCATCATAAGTACCTTCCTTGAGTGCCACCAACGTCTTGTTCCAACTCCCTTCAAATACTTGCCCACTGATGAAGGCAGGCAATGAGTAGATACGCTATAGGCAAGTGCGAAAACGACCCAAAGACACACAATCCACCCGAGCCTATCTCGCGCCCGAACTCCACTTCGTATGATGTAATCATCCAATCCTCCATTTCCACCTGACGCTCGCTGGTAGTAGTGAGGTATGTGCGAAAAAGCCGAAAAACTCGTGCTCCCGATCATCATCTGATACCATTTGAAGCCGCTTCTCAAGCGAGACCATCATGGCCACTGAGTTCCGTGGATGCACATCTGCATGGGAACAAAGTTAGTCAGATATCCGATTAATGATTTACCAGCACATACCTAAATGCTTGCATCAGCTGCTGCTGGTTTGTTTCGAAGACGAGCCAGGCGTTCATCCAATGCTCGCTGATCAACCGTTCGTGCATCGTCATTCCTCGCCTGCCAGGCATGAATAACTGACCAACATTGATATCTGTTGCTTCCGTTGGCGTCAACCAGTGAACTGGTGATTAATATGATGACTGGCCTAAAATGAGGCGACTGCAGTGCTGATACGTCCGCGGTATTGATCAATCTGAGCGATTCCATGACCTTTGGTGAAAAGAAGCGTCAAGGACACTGTGAGTGATACGAACCTGTCTAGATTAGCGACGGACGTCGAAGTCTTGGCTCGCACTAATCGTCCTGCGCGATACTCCTCGTTGAGCATGCACAGCAGCTGTGCGATTGTTTGTGCAAGAGCACGCAGCTGTTGTTTGCTCGCTTGGGCTTGCTCGATCGGTGAACAAATGAATCTGAGGATAGAGAAAGCAGGCGCCAGGTAAGGAATAGGTGCCAAAGACAAACATTGGTGGATAATGTTCATCACAAAAAAAAAAACAAAAAAAAAGGATGGGCTTATCAGACCCAGGCGCTGCAACATGTCTCACACCTACAACAATAATCTTTGTAGCTCCAGATGGGTAAAAGGCAATCTTTTGACTTGAACAGCTCCATCATTGGCAAGGTATGAATAGCTACTGACGAACAACCGATATCCGACACAAAAGGCCGAGAGGAACATTTGAAAGCAACGAAGGATATTTTTATGGCGTAGGTTCTCTCAAGGCGACCGGACGCCATCGAAGAACTAGTCCTAGAAGGCTGTTGTTTATACTAGAAAACTCAATTCAGGATCAGTAACATATTTTATCAGATGGCATGTAGGAAATGTCGAGCAAACAGTGCAGCACGACTTCGAAAGAAGGAAAAGTACTCACAAGTCCGTCTTAATGGTCAATCATCGGGCATCCATGGGCCTTTCCGTCCGTGATTTCGAAAGCGAGGTCATAGTATGTTTTGAAGGCTGGATTTTTATTCTATCAGTTTTCAGATGCGAAAGGATGGCTAAAGAAGGAAAATCGTAAATTCACGTTCTTCCCCTGCAAAAATCGAATAGCCTCTTCTCCTCGCATCAGCGAACTTCCGCGTTCTATGTATCGCAAAATCTCGCGCAACAAGCTCCAATTGAGTGTCAACAGACGCTGGTAATGCGGAAGATCACAATGTGATCATTTTGGTAGGTGCGTGTAGATGCATTTTTCGCCGTATCCATCGTATTCGGTCGCCGAAAAAAAAATCATAGTCCATCTCCACCTATTAAGACGCCTTATCGAGCGGTTTCTATACATAGAGGAACGAGTCTGGGTCGAGGGTGGAGATATTGATACGGGGCCGTCAGATCTGCATGTTGTGATTGAAAGGGAGACGAGGGAAGAAAATCCTCGAGGTGAGAAATCGGTGTTGGAAGGAGTGGTTGCTCTTTAAGGGTGTTTTGGGCCGGAGAGTTAGCCTGTGGCCCTCTCGATGTTGCCCGGTCGTATCGCCTATGCCATTCTCGCGTCTCCATACCTAACACGTATGTGACCCCGCAAAGAGCGTGTATAGTGAATTCGTAGGATGCCGTCCAGTCTGAGAGACGACGGGATCCCATTTCCCTCTGAGCCTGCTTCTCACTTATCTCGCACTCCGGGGCCGCTTGTTAAAGCCCTCACCGCCATCCGCAGTATATAACTTTAGATTATTTGAACTTCAGATCGACGTTGGTCCCGATCGTGCATCGTGACATTCGCTAGTCAAGTCTTCTGGGATATTACCAAGTCCCGAAGGTTTCGAGGGTGTGCGCAAAGAGGATGAGAAGTAGAGTGTAGTAGTATACCGTCCTTGTAGCAGGAGTAGTCTACCAGAACGACTCGGGATGTAAGCTCGGAGTGACGGACAAGCAGACAGAGTCGGATAGGACACAATGGCCTGCAGATTTGTTTGTGCCATCACTAAATGTGCGTTCAGTCGATTTGAGCTGCTGCAGTAATAAATCGAATTTATCGCGGGTGGTTGTTGAAGTTCGTTGAGCAAAATGCAGATCTCGTGACTTCGGATGATCGGATCACTTGCTGTCACTGTCATTCACGCCTACGACACTGCTGGCCTAACTGGAGTCCACAACGCGCCACCGCCACCGCATCACAGGGTCCTTACAGCTGCGTCAATATCATTCATCTGATAATTTACATCTTCCTTACAGATCGAAGAATACTGTGTCCGGTACGAACCTCTTCAGGAATATTATCAACAATGCTGCCAGGCGAGTCTCGCCAACACGTTACTTTCAGTTGCACAAGTTTTTTAAGCTGATTAAGCATAGCATTCATAGGTTTCATCGCACGAACCTCGGCGCCGATT